>BQNB010114633.1:0-18045 GCA_026074375.1 Tanacetum coccineum
AGAAAACAAGTGGCGATGTCTACCATTTTATACAAAACTTTACATCGTTGATTTATAACACGTATCAACAAATAATCGATCCTTCAAATAATTCCATCGATTTAAGTTTTAACGAATCGACTATCTCCATAAATTCCTCCTCTTTTTTGCAGCGTTTTTCTATTTTTTTCCATTTTTTTCAATCATAAATAATAGACTACGAATCTCGGTGCAATAGGATATCTCGTTTTACTAGCTCGACTATAGAGAGAGGAACTAATGGTAACGAGCCAGACCAGATGATCTTCAAAGACATCCTTCACCGATCGATTAGATGAGAGAGGTCATTCAGTGTAAGACCTGAGGTAGACGAACGGTTCACTGTCAGTGGTTCCATACGTCAATCCCATCCTGAAGGAGCTAATGAAAGCCTGAATTCAATATGAAAGTGGGCTCTTCTTCTTCGATTCAAGCAAGTCGACCATTGAATCTATTAAACTGGGCCGCTTCTTCCCCCTCCGCAGGAAGACTTCCTTCTTTCCCTTGCCTGGCTGGTTATCTCAAACCGGCATTCGAACCCACAAAGCCTAGCCGCGCCGCCATTGTGCTATTAGCCCTACGCCTAGAAAGCCTCAGTTACAGACTGAACTTACCTATAGGAGGAGGTTTGATTCCATTGCCATTTACTGTTCCATGCGATCTTTACACCGACACCCCCATCTATGCAAGCCTAGTAAAAGGAGAATCAGCTGAAAGAAGAGAGAGCCCCCTTCCCGTTGTTGTCTCTAACTAAACCACCACCAGTACACTCTTCCACTACAGATGCTGAAAACCCGATTCCTTCCCAGGCTTTTCTCTTATCCCTGACTTGCTAGTACTCAACCTAGAGATGAAAGAAGTAAGAGCCCCCTCTTGCCGCAAAATAGTAAATTAGGTTCAGTTGGAAAAACAGCTATAAATGACCACTACGAACGAAGGATGCAAGTCCTCTCAACAAACTCCATATCTGCAGAAAAAATGCCACTATTCTAAATTCAATATAGTAAGGCGTTTCTAATCTTCCTCGCAGCAAGACTTCTGAAAGCCAGTTGCTAAGAAAAAGATTAGAACAAGAGGGCTCTGGC
The DNA here is from genome assembly GCA_026074375.1 of Tanacetum coccineum. Taxonomy (NCBI): domain Eukaryota; kingdom Viridiplantae; phylum Streptophyta; class Magnoliopsida; order Asterales; family Asteraceae; genus Tanacetum; species Tanacetum coccineum. The sequence goes on from BQNB010114633.1 coordinate 1,104, forward strand.
GATTTCGGAACTAGCTTGACTCATTCCACCCACAAGTCTGGGGTGAACGAGAACTAGTTCATCACCAACATGCTTAACTCCTAGGACTTTTGGGATTTAATACTCTGACTCTTTTTGACCAAAAGATGGTGAAGAGAGGAGCTAGATAGAAGTAGTTTTTAATGAGGAGAGGGAAATCTGGCCATTAGTTAAGTCATTTTTTGTTTGGTCATAAGTTGGTTAGAGAAAAGTAATTAGTTCAGTTTTAGGCATACACTAATAGTAGGTTACGATTCAAAAGAAAGAGAGATTCAAGCCAATCGACCGGCTAAGAGGACTATTCAAATTCGAAAGTAGATGTTCATGCTCATATAGCTGCAAAATGACACTTGACCTATTTCCCTCATAGACAGACATGGAAATTAGAAAGTGTCTATCTTATATAGCTGTCAAATGAGACTTTCACTTTTCCCTTCGTAGAGCAGATCATGAATTGAAAAAGTTCTATCTGGGCAAAATGCTCATTTTTGATAGATTTCCCTTCATTTAGGGCACCAATCCCGACTTCTCCCGTTGCTATAGTATAATAAGAGATAGGCGCCTACCTTAAAGTCACCTATCGACACTCAAGCCTGTTCATCCTGCTTTCTTTCCTTTATAAGACTGGAAGAGATAGAAGGCTCTCCTGTCTTTGCCCATTGATAGATATGCCTGAAGTACCGAAACTCTCTCCCTTAGGGCTCTCTTTCGCCGGTGAGGAGTGAGGGATCTACTGAGACTGAGCCATCTTCGCTAGCCGATCTGTCAGCTCTATAGGGTATGAAGCTCTTTCCTAGTATTGGGTTCAGGAATTCATGCTCGCAGGTAAAGAGACTAAAGAAACAAGAACAGAAACAGTCTCTTGAAAGAGGGGAGCATTTGCCCACTCTGTGGTACATGAGCTCCTCGTCCAACTTACTGTCTTCCGATTTCATATCAGTTACAAGCTTGTCATTTCAATCACTTGCTACCTTTAAAGGAAAGCAGTTCGCCCATTGAATCGATTAATCTAAGCCCCCTTCCTATAGAGTGAACGTGAAAGCCGGTCTATAGTCCACCATGCTAATGGAATGTCAGTGACACAAGTAGTCAATTCATTCGTTGACAGGAGCGAGCAGAAAGAGAGAGCGTAAAGAGGGTCTTATCATGAATATTGGCCTGCTTTCCTTTCTCCCGTTGCAGTAGACTACAGTCTTACCACTATAATATAAAATAGGTCCAAAAGCAGGAAGCACAGTCAGGAAGGTAAGTTATAACTCTTTTCTGAATTCCTATCTATAAAGTCAGGCTTGTCTATACAATACAACAAAGTGAGGTAAAATCATTAGTTAGGCTAGTGGTAAAAAATTACTCTCTGTTTCCGTCTTTTGAAAGAAGTAAGGTGTTCTTCCTTCATCCTCCATCCACACTACGAGGGCCGGCCGGAATATGTTTGGCTGTTCAATAGCCAATTCCATTTCGGTTCATTTTGGTATGCTGGGGAGATGAAGAGATGAACTTTGGAATTCAGTTACAGAGAAATTCAGCAAGAAGCTTTCGGGTTGGAAAGGTGCCCGCCCTATTAGGAATAGCCATCGTTGTTCTTTTCCTGCAACCATTGCTGAGCACATACACATGTGACCGAGCATTCCTATCTTCTTTCAATACAACCTTTCACTTAGAAATGACCTCACAAGTAACTATATCATTAAAAGTCAATGAATCATATGCGTAGATCTTCTCCTCTACAGCAACTGCAAAAACAACCTCATTGTTGTCTTCTCTATACTCGAGTAGTTCATGTGTTGAGTGTTGATACCTATTACATGCTAAATGATAGTATGTCAAATCTTGAGTTTATACTTTCTGTGAACCAGCTAGATGATCGACATTCCTTTGAGGTTCCACCTCAAATGCATAATCCTCCTATAGTTTCATCTCAAACTTAACTCACTGCAATACCTGCATTAAACTACCTACATCATCTAAACTCTAAAGTTTATCACCCACTATACCTTCACGACATCCTAAGAATATGCACTTGACCTTAACCGCTTCAAGCATCCTTTGCTTAATACTAGCAAGCCAACCAAGAAACCCTAACATATCTATATGTGTCTTAAATCTAATCGCTAATGATGGTGACCTATTCACTAGATATGTTGACATGGTTTTATCCTTTGCGCAACAAACCTTGGACCGACCAAAATCAGAAAATAATGTACCTTAGCCAAGATTGTCATGTTTATCTCCTTAACCAACCTATTCTGCTATTGTATCCCTGCAATATCTAAATGTTTGGCAGCCCCACTCTTTACACATTGTTGTCTAGACCCTGATTACAAGAATTAAGAACATTACCCATCTTGATCTTTCACCCAGTCTGATATTCTCCTAACTGCTTCCTACCCTTCAATGTATTCCTTGTCATAAGCCGAACTGGGTCTAGGGTATATATGAAATAACCTTCTTGTTCCTGTATGTACCACCAACGAACCGTTATAACCTTTATCTTGCCCGACTGCATCTTCAAGGTAAAACCCTTTATTTTAAGAATGTTGATAAAATCAAATAATGTCACTTTTATAGCATCAAAATTGGCAGTTCTTGAGCATTATCATCAAATTGTCCCTCATTGTGTTGTTCCTCCTCTTCCTAAACATCACTGTTGTTGCTTGCTCTACCATTCCTATCATCAAGATAAGGATGATAGGGAGTATTGATGTTTGCGTATGGTCTGCGTATGTGATCCCTCCAATTAACAAATGGAGAGCATCCGTGATCGTTTACTTTCCACCAACATTCTTGAAGCTTTATCTATAATTCATAATCGACTTTGTGGAAGTTTCCGATGACCTTTTTAACCATGCACAAAAATTTATTACACTTTGAGTTGCATTCCCCCATGACATTTCATAAATATCCTTTTGCTTCAAGGATTCTTCTTTTGAACTGATATCCATTAAAATATCATACCTTTCATTATCTTGAAAGTAAGTCATGTAACCAACTCAAACCATCCCTGGTAGTTCTCCACCATTACAGAATCCATCTTCATTCGAATAGCAGGTGGGCCAATTAGTTTTCCCATTCTTGAAATGTTAAGGTTCGCAAATATGATCAAATATTTCATATGGTACTCCATCTTCGGACCATGGCTCATCAAGTTCATTATTCAATTCGTTCTCATAATCTTCATAAGTCTTGGTTCTTTGAATATCGTGAGTAAATAATTTTGTATCAACTTTAAGAAGATAATTGAACTCATTAAACTTCGTGCACGATGGTGTTTTGTAGTTGAATAAGTTGGTTTATATCCTGAAGATTTCAGCGTTTTCGTGTTCATCATCATTATTTTCTTTCTCAAGATCAGAAAACCCTTCATCAATAACTCTTTCTTAATTATTAACCTTATTCCATTATCATATGGTTAGCAAATTTCGAAGCCAACCATTTTTCAAACATAGTATTGGTCGAATCCCTTTTTGCTTCAGTCCCCACAGCATTATAAGTACGAGAAGGCGGGTAATATTTCCCAAAAAAATTGTCAGTCAAATCCACCCAAGTAGTAATTGAGCCTCTAAATTCATCAAACCATTTGCTTGCATTTCCAACTAATGAGATTGGGAAGACAACAAGCCTAAGTCGTTCATGATTTACATTGGGCAAATCAATAGGGTCAACAATTTTAAGAAAGTATTCGATATGCTCCACCGCGTCTTCACCATTAGTTCTACTGAAGGCATGTTCGTGCAAATCATCAAGGAATTTTCCTTTTAGTTCATAAGGAGCTTTACCATTAACCGTAATACTTGTGATCCCTGAATAATAATTTGCTCAGTTTTTTGTCACGAATTCTTCCATAGTTGTTTTCGTCTTAATTTATGCCATTACTTCTTCAAAATACTCACTCTGATTGGTATAATATGTAACAAAGGTAAAAATATCAGCATGATTTGCTCAAAAGAAAGGTAACACAGAAAGTCAATCACGGAAATCAAATACGAAGAATATGTTTCTGCTGTTATATCAGGCGATCAATAAGCAAAATTCAATTTACCTGAATACGCCATATCTGCTGAATAAGATACGCTGTATTGCTTAAGAAAGTTGATACGCCGTATTCAATTAAAGTGAACACGCCGTATCAGGTTATCGACCAGACAGTGTATAGAAAACAATAAATCAAACAAAACAAACAAACACACAACCAAACAAAAATAAATAAATATACAAAAATTTACACTAATCTAACTTACACTAATTCTAAGGGTTAAGTTAATCAACGGTTAAAACCAAAATATTAAATAAAAATAAAGATTAAACAACTTCACTCACCGGCAACGGCGCCAAAAACTTGATGTGTCTTCGTGTAGGTTGTTATTTTAGTTATAAAGTTTTACATTTATATTTTTTCAACATTACCTAAAACAACACTTTAACGGGCAGTGTACCCAATCAGATGTAGTTTCATTGGTAAGTAGGGTGTCGATCACTAAGAGCGAGAGCGTTAATCTTTTATTCTATCAATATTTTGGTTAAATAAATTAAGTTAATTTAAACTATGTTAATTCTAATCTATGTTAAACCTATGCTAAACCTAATTATAACGGATAAGGGGGTTTTTAGTCTGAGAGACTAGCACAGATTTTATGGTAACTTAGATTAATTTAAAATACAATAACACACGTAAGCAGATAATCAAAAAACAGAAAAGCGGTCAAGCCAAATATAAGAAAACTGTATAAATTATGATTAATCCAATTAAAATGCTGGTTTGTTTATTTTAGTGCAATGAGTGCTTATTTTGAGGCGGCATATCATTCCAAGATTTAGGCAGGACTTCTTCCTAAAACCTAGACACATAGAATTCTATCACAATTAAACGTATCTGCATAAAGCATCGTACTTGCTGATTATAATCTATCTTAGGAGATTAATAATGATGATCTTATTAAACTCTAGCTCATGGAGACTTTACTCGCTTACTGCTTAACGGCAATTTATATTTTAGTAGTCCACTGTCCAAGTCTTTACCAAAGGAATCAGTATGTTATTTGTTTATCCTAGGTCACCTGCTAGTCCAACTTGTTCACATAAACCAATGGTAAAGATTGGCCATTAATTATGATACTATTATTCTAGATATATAAATCGCTATATGGAGAGCCATCCCGGCATCTAGCTAACTTGGTCGGTATCACTAGATCCAGTTGAATGATAGGTCACATACAAAAGCATGTAAACAAGTATGAATTTATAAACATAAAAAATGATCAACGATAAATTAAGCAGTTGATATAAACAAACCAAACATTTAAATCTTCATAATCATGACTAATACCCAAGGGTATTAGCCCATAATCATTATAATCAATACAGGAATAATTAGTTCAACTAAGGTAAACTAACCGAGTTAAATGAATGATACTAAAAATCAAACAATTACTAGAGTATAGGAGATTACAAGGTGTTTCCTATGGAATTCGTAGCTTTGCTTGACCTCTTCTGCTCTTCTTATCTTCTAAAAATCAACTTTTGTGGTTAGGGTATCAAAAATATGATCAAGCACACCTAAAAATCATTTTTAGGTCTTCTATTTATAGGTTCTGGAATTTGATCGATACGTTGTATTGGTTGAGGTCAATTCGGCGTATTGGGAGTTTTCTTAGAGTAGGGACCACGTTTAATATCTTTTAGAATATTTAATTACTTTATCTTGGATACGGCGTATGATAGATTCTGGATACGACGTAGAGGTCTTTGTTCTTTGTGGTTTCTTATGATGTGCAAGAACATATACGCCATATCTTCCTTGATGGATACGGCGTATAGAATGTCAGAATAATATTCTTTAGATTTGTTTGTTTTAAGCTTCATAATGAGTTCCTTTTAGCTAATCTTCACAAAGTACTCCATGATTACTACAAATCTCAAATACAAATGATTAAGTAACAATTCTTGCAATAATTATATAAAATAGGTAAGAAACATAGGATAAATGATGCTATAAAAGTGACATTATTTGATTTTATCAACACTCTTAAAATAAAGGGTTTTACCTTGTAGATGCAGTCGAGCAAGATCAAGGTTATAACGGGTTCGCTGGTGGTACTATCAGGAACAAAAAAGGCTGATTTCGTATATACCCAGGATAGTTAGACTATGGAAAGGAAGACATTGAAGGGTAGGAAGCAGTTAGGAGAATATCAGACTGGGTGAAAGATCAAGATGGGTAATGTTCTTGATTCTTGTAATCAGGGTCTACACAACAATGTGTGAAGAGTGGGGCCGCCAAACATTTAGATATTGTTGGGATACAATAGCAAAATAGGTTGGTTAAGGAGATAAACATGACAATCTTGGCTAAGGTACATGGTTTTCCGATTCTGGTATGTCCAAGGTTTGTTGGGCAAAGGATAAAACCATGTCTACATATCTAGTGAATATGTCACCATCATTAGCGATTAGATTTAAGACACATATAGATATGTTAGGGTTTCTTGGTTAGCTTGCTAGTATTAAGCAAAGGATGCTTGAAGTGGTTAAGGTCAAGTGCATATTCTTAGGATGTCGTGAAGGTATAGTAGGTTATAAGCTTTAGATGTTAGATGATGTTACTGTAAAGGTAGTGCTTTACAGGAATATGGGTTTCAATGGAGTTAGGAATACAAGAAAACCTTCATTGGTTATGATGTAGGTACTTTAATGCAGGTATTGCAGTGAGTTAAGTTTGAGATGAAACTGTAGGAGGATTATGCGTTTGAGGTGGAACCTCAGAGGAATGTCAATCATCTAGCTGGTTCACAGAAAGTACAAACTCAAGATTTGACATACTATCATTTAGCATGTAATAGGTATCAACACTCAACACATGAACTACTCAGGTATAGAGAAGACAACAATGAGGCTGTTTTTTGCAGTTGCTATAGAGGAGAAGATCTACGCATATAATTCATTGACTTTTAATGATATAGTTACTTGTGAGGTAATTTCTAAGTGGAAGGTTGTATTGAAAGAAGATAGGAATGCTCGGTCACATGTGTATGTGCTCAGCAACGGTTGCAGGAAAAGAACAATGATGGCTATTACTGGGAGCATACACCAGGTATGTTCATACATCTATCTCTCTATATAGATGGTATGGTATTTTCTTGCGGATGCAAGGCTGAGATCTAGGTTACCAAGCAAAGGGAAATGTACTTGGTATGAAGATTTTCAAAGATCGGAGTTGGAAAACTCTAAAGGTGTTATAATCTATTTTTTACAACGGAAAGTTGGTACATACTTTGTTGGAGGGACACTTTATATTGTCGTTGAAGGGTAGTCTATTAGGGGATTATGATGTAGAAAGGAATGATAAGTGGTCACGTAAGTATTTTTATCCGTTACGTAAATCATCTATGTAACGCAATAAAACTACCTTTATGCATGCATGGCAAACCATTAACCTACCTATGCTTCAACAACTACCCAAAAATATATTGGAAAACTACTTATACATACATGCCAACCGAAATTATACATATACATTCATTCATGTTTGTAAATTAAATCCAAACATCCACTAACACCATTAAACCAGTATACTTGTTATCCAATGGATCAAAAACTCAAAACTAGCGTCACTTTTTCCTTTCCTTTTGGTGTGGGATGTCGGCAACAAACAAGGAGGAAAAGAGAGCATGTTTATCATGCTTCAAGACTTATCAAATCAATACTTACACATGTCTTACACAAAGGTATTCATACCATACTATTGTAAGCCCTAAACCTTATAAAAATGTATAATCCATGCCTTATGAGCCATGTGAAACCGGATATACATCACAAGCCCTCAATATCATTTGTTAGTTTTGCTAAGATGGTATTCTTACTAGTTCTTGCTATAAATAGGACCTAAAAAGTAATAACTTCTCACACTAAACCTTTGCAAGCAAAAATACTTCACCATTTCCTCTCTTGAAGCTCAAAACCCACGGTTCACATTTCCAACTTTAAACATTCACAATCTTTGATTTCTAAGACCATACAAGTATTTAAGGGTTGATATACAGCATATGTAAGGTATTACAAAGAGTATTGGAAGCTTGGTTAGGTAATTAAAAGGGTTCATACAAGAGAAAGAAATTAGGGTTTTCATTAGAAGTTAGGGTTTATATCAAGTATTTAGGGTTAATACTTAGAGTTTGATTGTTTGTATCATCATCACTCATCATCTTAAGGTCTTCTATAAACCCTAATCTCTTCAAATAATTCATTTCATATTTTTTATAATTATTATATGGTTAATCATCACCTACTTATATTCTATATATGTTTATAAAATAATACAAGTTTATATAAACTCAAGGAATACTTGTTCATGGGTAAAATGAGGTTAAAAACATGAGAATATGTTTTACTTAAGGATTTACAAGCAATGAATAATTTATATAATTATTTGTAAAGTTATGGTTAATTATTTATTTATATAGTTTATATAAGTAAATAATTATGATAGACATTTTCTTGGACAAATTTGGACTCAATATGATGGACATAAAATTCAAGGACTTAAAGTATATTCATGTTGTGTTATTACATAAATTAGAGGACTTGTAGCAAATTAGTTAAGTTAAAAACTTATAAAAATAAAGTTATAAACTTTTTATACAAAACTCAAAAAGTTACTGTTTTAATTCATGAAATAAAATATTTCTTTTATATTTTATTAAAATAGTACATTTGATAAAGAATCCAAGCATATAAAGAACTCGAAAAACCGATTTGTGACGAAGAAGTTATGAAATTTACAAGTTTACAACAAAAAGTGATTTTATAAAAGTGATTAGATATTGTGAGGATTCAGCCTTATCCGTTTCTGAATATTTACCTAAATCCCACAAAAATATGAATGTGCCGGTGATGTTGTAGACTTTAGAACTTGGCTTGGTATATCTATTCGATATGACAATAATGAGTATTATGGATATAATTGGAGTAACTTGTTTAAATTGGTAAATTTCTAGGATTACACCAAAAAAGCCTATCTATAATCTATCATACGTCGTATCCAAGATATAGTAATTAAATATTCTGGAAGATATTGAAGGTGGTCCCTACTCTAAGAAAACTTCCAATACGCCATATTGACTTCAACCAATACGATATATCGACCAAATTCCAGAAACTATAAATAGAAGACCTAAAAATGAGTTTTAGGTGTGCTTGATCATATTTTTGATTCCGTAGCCACAAAAGTCAATTTTTAAAAGACAAGAAGAGCATAAGAGGTCAAGCAAAGCTACTAACTCCATAGGAAACACCTTGTAATCTCCTATACTTTAGTTATCGTTCGATTTTTGGTATCATTCGTTTAACTCAGTTAGTTTACCTTGGTTGGATTAATTATTCCTGTATTGATTACAATGAACCATGATTATGAAGATTTAAATATTTGGTTTATTTATATTGACCGCTTAATTTATCGTTGATCGTTGTTTATGTTTATTAATTCATACTTGTTTACGTGCTTTTAAATGCGACCTATCATTCAACTGGATCTAGTGATACCGACCAAGTTAGCTAGATGTCGGGATGGCTCTCCATATAGCGATTTATATATCTAGAATAATAGGATCACAATTAATGGTCTATATTTACCATTGGTTTATGTGAACAACTTGGACTAGCAGGTAACTTGAGATCAATAAATAATGTACTGATTCCTTTGTTAAAGACTTGGACAGTGGACTACTAGAATATAAATTGCCATTAAACAGTAAGTGGATAAAGTCTCCATGAGTTAGGGTTTAATAAGATCACCATTATTAATTTCATAAAATAGATTATAGTCAGCGAGTAGGATGTTTTATGCGGATGCGTTTAATTGTGATAGAATTCTACGTGTCTAGGTTTTAGGAAGAAGTCTCGCCTAAATTTTGGAATGATATGTTGCATCGAAATAAGCACTCATTGCACTAAAATAAACAAACCAGCATTTTAATTAGATTAATCATGGTTAACACAGTTTTCTTATATTTGGCTTGACCGCTCTTCTACCTTTTGATTATCTGTTTGCATGTGTTATTGTGTTTTAAATTGATCTAAGTTACCACAAAACATGTGCCAGTCTCTTTATCTGTTAGAATTAGCTTTAGCATAGGTTTAACATAGATTAGAATTAACATGGTTTAAGTTAACTTAATTTATTTAACCAAAATATTGATAGAATAAAAGATTAACGCTCTCGCTCTTAGTGGTCGACACCCTACTTACCAACGAATGTAAAACTCGTAATGTTTGCAAAATATAAATGTAAAATTTGATAACTAAAATAACAACCTACACGACGACACATCAAGTGCCCAGCGATATCAAGTTTCGTCTTAATTCCGAAACATAACTAAAGTTATCCAACACTGTATCCTTGCCAAGCTTATGATAGAATACTCGTCACGACCGAGCAATTGAGAGAATTAGTTACATGTTACCATATAGATTGGTCGAGTGATTTGAGTGATTTTCACATCCATTTTGTGAGGTGTTTGGTTGTGTACTGGTAATTAAACGAACAAATGCTTAACGGAAAAATCCTTAGGGATACATTTTCATAAATTTCTAAAGACTACTTGAGGACAAGTCGGATTCAAATGGGGGGATATTTAATGACATCAATAAGTCACTTTTATAGCATCATTTATCTCATGTTTCTTACCCTATTTTATATAAATTATTGCAAAAATTGGTTCCTTAATCGTTTTGTATTGGAGATTTTGCAGTAATTAAGGTAGTACTTTGTGATGATTATCTAATAAGGCACCATTATGGTGATTTTAAAATGAAGATATCTAAAGAAAACATGTTTTGGACATTCTATACGCCTTATCCATTAAGGAAGATTACGGGCGTATCTGTGCTTTTGCACTTCACAATAAAACACGAAGAACAAAGACCTATACGTCGTATCTAGAATCTATCATACGTCGTATCCAAGATATAGTAATTAATTATTCTGAAAGATATTGAAGGTTGTCCCTACTCCAAGAAAACTTCCAATACGCCGTATTGACCTCAACAACAATACGTAAGGTATCGAAAAATTCCAGTCACTAAAATTCATAAATAGCAAGACCTAAAACGAGTGTTTAGGTGTGTTGTCATATTTTTGATTCCGTAGCAAATAAGGTAATTTTTTTTAAAAGACAAGAAGAGCATAAGAGGTCAAGCAAAGCTAATAATTTCATAGGAAACACCTTGTAATCTCCTATACTCTAGTTATCGTTCAATTTTTGGTATCATTCGTTTACCTCGGTTAGTTTACCTTGGTTGAATTGATTATTCCTGTATTGATTACAATGATTAAAGGCTAATACCCTTGGGTATTAGCCATGATTATGAAGATTTAAATATTTGGTTTGTTTATATTGACTGCTTAATTTATCGTTGATCGTTGTTTATGTTTATCAATTCATACTTGTTTACGTGCTTTTAAATGCGACCTATCATTCAACTGGATCTAGTGATACCGACCAAGTTAGCTAGATGTCGGGATGACTCTCCATATAGCGATTTATATATCTAGAATAATAGGATCACAATTAATGGCCTATATTTACCATTGGTTTATGTGGACAAGTTGGACTAGCAGGTGACTTGAGATCAACAAATAATGTACTGATTCCTTTGTTAAAGACTTGGACATTGGACTACTAGAATATAAATTGCCATTAAACAGTAAGTAGGTAAAGTCTCCATGAGTTAGGGTTTAATAAGATCACCATTGCTTTAATCCCTATGCTTTATGCGGATGCGTTTAATTGTGATAGAATTCTACGTGTCTAGGTTTTAGGAAGAAGTCTCGCCTAAATTTTGGAATGATATGCTGCCTCGAAATAAGCACTCATTGCACTAAACTAAACAAACCAGCGTTTTAATTAGATTAATCATGGTTAATATAGTTTTCTTATATTTGGCTTGACCGCTCTTCTATCTTTTGATTATCTGTTTGCATGTGTTATTGTGTTTTAAATTGATCTAAGTTACCACAAAACATGTGCCAGTCTCTTTATCCATTAGAATTAGCTTTAGCATAGGTTTAACATAGATTAGAATTAACATGGTTTAAGTTAACTTAATTTATTTAACCAAAATATTTAAAATAGAAATAAAGATTAACGCTCTCGCTTCTTAATGATCGGACACCCTTACTTACCACGAATGTTAACTTCGTAATGTTTGCGAAATATAAATGTAAAATTTGATAACTAAAATAACAACCTACACGACGACACATCAAGTGCCCAGCGATATCAAGTTTCGTCTTAATTCCGGAACATAACTGAAGTTGTCCAACACGAAACTTGACCCATCTCTCACTTGTATTCAAACCTTACCCCCCCCCCCCCCCTTCGATGCATGGCATTCCCTACCATCACCAAGCAATATATTACCACCATCAAACTCCTAAAAATCAAACAAATAATCTCTTTTTTATGTCATATGGTATGAGTCCCGTGAATCCATGATCCAGTCTAGCAGTTGAACACTCATAGCCATCATAACATCAACACTGTCATACCCATCAGCTCTATAACCAGATACCTGATCTTCATTCGTGACAAAACCTTGAGATTTCTTGTGATTATACTTAGGATAATCCCTCTTCAAATGCTCCTCAGACTGACATATATAACATCTGAGTTTGTTGCTTCTTCCTTGTGACTTTGACCACGCACTATCTGATCTTGCTTCATATCTCTCTGACCAGATCTCCCCTCACATACAATACTTCACCACTATCACCCTATGCTTTTGTCATCTTTTGAAGTTCCCTAGAATTAAGTGTCGTGAGCACGTCTTCTAGCTTTAAAGTGTCCCGACCATATAACAAAGTCTTCACAAAATTATCATAAGACGATGGTAAAGATGTGAGTACCAATAATGTCTGATCCTCCGATATAGTAGTCTTTATAGCTGCTAAGTCACCTACCATCTTGCGAAACTCATCAATATGTTACTCTTACCCGGATGCATATTGAAGGTGTATAATCAAATATATATTTTTTGGCGGGAAAGAAAAGTCAAAGGTTAAAATATTTATTTTTCTTTGCTTTAAAAGAAAAAGGTTTTACTTTGAAGGATATTTTCCACATTGGTTCTTTGTTTAGTTCGGTGTTATGAGGTTATCGACCAACAACCCTGGAAATTTAGAGCATAGGTCACCCGATACTCAAAAACAAATACACAAGCAAATATATCAACAGAAAAGTAAACCCGCACAAGAATGAGACCCAAACGATTAACCTTTATTAATGTTTGCAAAGAAAATAATGATGTACAAAGACCCCCCCCCCCCCCAACGTCTTTATTCTAGAGATGAGGGGGGGAATCAACCTTAAAAGGAGTTGAAGTAAGCTGCTACAATGAAGAAAAATAACTTCCCGAGAATAAAGAAGTCGTTTGTGCATTATATAATGCATGAACCGACTTATAATCCTATTTGACTAAAACAAGAACTAAAAGTAATACTGAGCCCCTATAAATTTGACTAATATGCATACTAACTCTAACAAGAGGCTAGCTTCCTCCATTTTTAAGTGCACCAAACAAACACATTTTGTAACCTTATGATTGTTGACATCGTCATTGGATTTACATGTGGGATGTCATAGAGAAAAGCTTTGATGAAGAGACATTTGAGCTTAGGAAAAAACAGTCAATGGTTGGTGACATTATCGAGTTGGGTGCAAAAGATGGTTTAGGTGCCTATACAGATATCAAGTGAAGTCAATTGTTTATATTATTTAGTCATTTTACTCTTTTTGCTTTTGGTTTCTTTGTTTATTTGATTTGCATTATATGGGTCAGAAAAAGCTACAGCTATGTGCAACTCTGACAACACATTAGATCTAACGACACATTTTTCTTACTTATTATCTTAACATTTTTGCAGGAACATTGCATCTATTTTCAACTATAATGGTAACAAAGACATCATCAAAGATCACCTTATGCTAATTCGAGTTGATACTCAAGTTTAACTCATTATATGCAAATGCATAAACTTTTATTAAATTTTCAAATACTTATAACTCGTGTGCTATTTACGGACACAAAAATGTGTGCACTTGACTAACATCTTTTACGTTTTGCTATTAGTTTAGTTTCTAAAAAGTATAGTTTTAGTCCCCACTGCAACGCGTGGATAACCAAACCTCGCTAATGTAAACACATGTATTAGTGCCTAAAGAAAGTAAAAAAGAAACCGTAATTGTTTATGCAATACCTCGTTAGACAATGAATAAACCCGTAGGTGTAACTTTCTTATGGACCATTATTTATAATGGTAAAACCCCGGCTGGTACAACGATCGACTTTAGTCGACTGGTACCAACAATCGACTTTAGTCGACTGGTAACAAAAAATACCAACGGTCGGATTTAGTCAACTAGTACCACTGATCGACTTTAGTGGACCGGTAACAAAACAGTACCAACGATCGATTTTAACAAAAAGTAAACAAAAAAAATAGTCGACCGGTAACAAAACAGTACCAACGATCGATTTTAACAAAAAGTAAACAATAAAAAAGCAAATAATAAAACCATACGAAAGACCAAAAACCAAACATATTAAACTAAAAAGGTTCACCAATGCAATAATAATAAATAAAGTAGATACATTTGTTCTTAATCCTAAACCATCTTGACCATGTGTTCATCACACCAAGACAGTTAATTCATATATACCCAATTTAAACCATTAAATGTCATATTTACTCAACACAAAATCAAAATGTCATATATACCCTATTTAAATACAAATTTTGTCATATTTATCCAAAATACAAATTTAATCATTGTAAACTCTTAAATATTATCAATGAAAAATGTTCTGACTGATTTACCCTTTTTAATTAGTGTTAAATGTGCTGCTTTTTATTGATCTTCATATCCAAGAAATAGAATCATGTTATTAAACAAAACATAGTTCACTTTATAAATCGTTAGCAATATTTAAATTGTATCTGAATTGTTGGCAAGTCATTGCCTCATGCGGTTTATTTAGTTGTTCTTTTATTGGTTGTTCCTTAATTTTTAATAGAGAAATCATTTCTTTTTTTACAGAACATGGATATAAAGAAATTTGCAGCATTATTGATGGAGTTAGACATGATTCCTTGCGTTTTCTTGTTCATTGAGTAGTTTTTTTGGTTTTGTATTTGATACCAATGATGTCTGTGAAGACTTTGTGTTTGTGCTAAAGGTATAATTGGTATTTAATAATATAAATTTAGTTTTAACTGATTTAGTAACAAAATAGGTAGATATGACAAATATAGTATTAAAAATGGGTATATATGACATTTTAGTTTTTACTTGGGTAAATATGACATTTAAAGGTTTAAATTGGGTATATATGTAATTAACCCAACCTTAGTTCGATCATCAGATCCATTCTCAATCACATACTCAAAAACTTCACCATTAGATTTAATATTTGACTAATGGACGAAAAAATTCTCATCGCCAAGGCTTCTAAACCCATCAGATTTAACCCTTTGGTGTCGTTGAACCAATAAATAATTAAAACCCTAGTTCTTATGAGATATTGAAAGGTGGATCTATGAGACTGATGAATGAAGACAGTTGATGGGAACATATTATGTGGAAACGAGAATGAAGATTTGTTAGTGGAATGGATTATGTGGAATTTTTGGTACGGTAGCAAAGGTAGGGTTTGTATGGATCGATATTTGATAATGGAGGAGAGGGTTAAGGTTTGGTCTCTCGCAGATGGAACCTTATTATTGACCATTATTTGTAATGGTAAAACTCTAGATACCCTAAACCCACAATCCGGGTTTGAGCCTATTTATCCACTAGTATACCTTTCGTGTATGATTATACAACGTCCTATGAATTAACTGTCCTTTTTTTTCTTTATCTAAGCATAGACCATTAGTTTCGATCATCCTAAATTTTATCACACTCCGCCCCGGATGGTTCAAAAAAGGCTTTTTGAATCAAGATCTTTAAACATGTTCCTAACTTGGCAAAGGTATTTATAATAAGTTTCAATCACACTTGGTAGAATAACGTAACTATGGAATTATAAAGGTTACATGTATAAGTGATACTCCCTCCGTCCCACTTTTATGGTCATCTTTTAACTTTTTGAAGTCAATCTTTTACAACTTTGATCTTGAATATTTTTTTTTATATAATATTTGATACAAAATATATTAATAGGTTCGTTTTTAAATGAATTTTTCATTAGTATAATTTTCATCGAGTATTATATAACACAAACAAAAATATTAAACATCAAAGTTAAAAAAGAAAGACTTCAAAAAGTCAAAAGAGGACAACAAAAAATAGGATGGGGTAGTAATAACTTTGAGTGGAATAAACAAGTATGTACATTGTACGAGCCTCTACATCTTAATGGTTTCTTCCTTAGGTGATTGTATTGTTTAGTCGCATTTGAAATTATATATAACTCAAATATAACGTGGTAAATTGATGAAAAAATAACATGTTAGCTAATATAATGAGAAGTTAGACATCCAAGCATTAATTTTTATATTCATGATATGACCAATTCAGACAAACCATTTCTTCACAAACTTTGTTTGGCCTAAATTTAATTTATTAGGTTTAAGGAGTTGTCAACACTAATATACACGTAATATACCTAACATATTTGGTTTATAAGGGAAACTACCTTTAACGAATGAGTTTATTGAAAGAAAAATTCGACGAGTTATGCAAAACATGTAAACAAAACTGTTAAATCACTTACAAATGTTGGAAATTATAATGTTCGTCAAAAATGACTTTCTGTAAGCTTTTTAATATAATAATTATATGTGCCAAAAGTTCAATATAGACTCAACATTTGTCATAGACCCAATGAACCAATCATAGCCACTCATTTTTTCATCAAAAATAAAAAAACC
>BQNB010114634.1:0-21714 GCA_026074375.1 Tanacetum coccineum
GCTATTTCTGTCATTGATTTTTTGAAAGATGAGCCATTTAGTGGCAGTACCACTAATGATTCCAATGCTCTTCCTCCTAGTTCTTCTCCGGTGAAGACTAGTGATAATCTTGAGGAGTTCGCCGATGAACTCACTCTTCCTAAAAAAGTCGTTCATGAAGAAAATTTTCAAGTTTATTCAAACTCTCTTTTCGAATTTGATGATAACTTCACCTCTAGCAAGGAAAATCCTCTCTTTAACGAGATGGTTGAAGATGTCGTAAACAAGAACTCCAACATTTTACTTAACACACCTTTAACCGATAAGGTTGAGAGTTTCGCTCCAGAAGACGATATTGATGAAATCGATGCTTTTCTAGCTATGGAAGTTTCTTTGAATTTTGAGGAAGGTTATTTCGATTCAGAAGGAGACGTAATTTTTCTTGAGAATCTGCTTAGTGATGATACCACCCATAATCTCGCTCCCGAAGTGATTTCCGATCATGAACCAGAACAAAATGAATCTTCGATTACTTTTTCTCCAAGGAGTGATCCTCTTCACCATGAGTTCGTCGGAGAAGTCATTACACTTCCTTCAAGGAATCACCGTGAACATGAGGATTATCTTAATCGTATGACCTTGCTTTGTGAGATTTCAACTTCCCGGTCACAGGAAAATGTTCATGCTAATCCGAGTTTAATTATCGAGTCTCTTCCCATATCTCCTATCCCCGTTGAGGATAGTGAACCCGTTCAAGAAGAGATCGATATTTTCCTCGTTCCAGATGATTTAATTCCACCAGGTGTTGAGAATGATGATTCCGAAGATGAAGATAATGAGTTACCTAACCTTGATCATCAAGACAACCCATCATCTCCTCGTCCTCCACCGGAACCACCGGACGTTTGTTTAGATTTTAAGCCCAATACGGCCATGAGAAATGAAGATTTTAACCAAGGAGAGCTTGTTTTATCCCTAAATGTTGAAGATGTCAATTCCTTCACATTTGTCATTTGGACTTTTCTTCCATTTTTCACCTACTCCGAGGATTCTCCTTTTATTCTCTCTCTTAGGAATGAGGACCTCGTTTTTGACCCTGGCATCTCTACTTTTCATTTTTCTCTTAAGCTAGTTCCATTTGCTCTCCCTAAGGACGAATGAATTCAGGGGTCGAGTCAAGCTATGTGACTCGGTTACCAAAAACAAAGCGCTTCGTGGGAGGCACCCCATGCCTATCCTTTTCTATTTTTTTTCTATAATATGTTGTGTTGTGAGAAGGCTTGTACTCTTCCGTTCTTTGTGTTTGTTGTTTGTACTTGTGATTGTTTGTAGGATTGAACCAACAATTTTTGAAGCATCTCGTGTTCGGTGTTTTGTCCTGGTTCACTCGAGCTTCCTATCCTTTGTTTGCAATTAGTTTGGGGAAATCCGATATCCTTTCATCATTATCGATTCACATTTATCTTTGCATAATTAATAAACAGCTTAGATTTGCGTAGAGACCCGACCTTAAACATTGAGGATAATGTTTCGTTTTAGTTTGGGGAGGGAATCTATCGATTTGATGTTGCCTGCTTATTGTTTTGTTCTCACGTACCCCGTTTTCCCGGAAAAATAGCAAAAATTTCAAAATTTTTAAGTTTTTATTTGTAAAAAAAATGAAAAAATATATATTAGTATTTGAAAAAATAATAAGTGTTAAGATACGAATGTAGGTTTTTCGTTGGTGAGAATAAGAAGTAATTTTTTACCCGATCGAATGTGTTGAATTCTAGCTTTTACCCTTAACAATTAATGATGATAGTTTGTGCTAGTCTCATGTAGACTTTAAACATGCTAGACTTGAAATCATTAGTAAATGAAGACTTGTGCTAATCTCAAGTAGATTTTAAATATGCCGAGTTGGATTTTATATAGGCTAAGTATTTGCGAATTTCTTTATTAGAGGTTTTAAATTGCAAAGAATAAGAGATGATAGTGTTAATTACTAATTAGGATGCTAAACAAGGTTTATTTGGAAAAGTTAAAGGCTTATAAGAATAACTTGTAGTTTTTCTTCCCCGAAGTTCTTAAAATGATTAATTATACGTGTTCTCTTTAAATTTTACAAATTAGAGTGTTACTCTTAAAAGTCTAATCAACATATTTAGAGAAAAAGCTTTATCGATGAAGTCGACATCATTTGTAAATAAGAATTTTGGTTCAAGCTTATACTTTGGTTTTCTAAAACGAAATTTTTCTATTTGCAAAAATAATAAAAAATGTTTCATTTAGTTAAAAAAATAAAAAAAATGAAAAAAAAATGAAAATATAAAAATATGTATAGTGATGAATAAAAGGATGCAAGTGTTAATATTAATATACAAACTCCATCGCAATAAAGTACATGGGCATTTGTCGGTTCGCTCCCGATGTGACATCGAAAGAAAGGATGGAAGATGTATATTTAGGATCGGTATCATAATAAGTACACGGGCTCTTGTCGGAGGCGTGGCTGATGTGTCGTCGAAAGAAAAGTGATACCAGTTCCTAGCCTAATATGTAAATATAAATAATAAATAATAATGTTGCAAGTTAGAAAATAAATAGTAAAAGTTTCATTCTCTAAAACCAAAGTATTCTTTTAAACCAACATTTGCAAAAGTCTACAAGGCTTTTTCATCGGAAGTTCATGCGTTTCGATTATTATTCTCCGGATGGGGTCTCAAAAACCTTAGCACTTACCCGATGACGGTGGGATGCTAGAGAAGAAAGTCATTTATGGGACAAGTGAACCAACAATGTCTTAGCTAAGGAGGTTTTTGTTTGCTTTGAGTTGTGATCTTACTAAGTGATTAACATATTAGCCCAAAAGACCCATGTGTAAAGCTTGGTCGGATTTTAACTATCTAAATTATGTATGGTTTAAATTAATTTGGAAGCACTCACACTAAAATATATGAATTTATGTCGGGATAAGGAAATTCACAAGTAGTTGTAATTATAAGTAGTCTTCAGCATCTTCTTAGTCGTATAACGGTGATCTTTATTTTTAAAGCTTAGTATGGGAAAAGTGAAAAATCGGGAAATGATTGAAGCTTTCTTTTAGGGACACTTAATTGTGATATTTGTTCCTTGTTCCTAAAATTACCACCATGGTAATGAAAACCAATGCATTATGTCACACAAGGATATAAGTTTGTTGTTAGATAGACTATCAAGAGAAAGATCATAAAAAAATAATAAAAATCTTTGAAAATGGGATCTTCGGGTGTTTTATAATTGTGATCTCTTAGCTCTCTCAACAAAAATCTTTGCTACTTTTTCAAAGGTTTAGTTTAGGAAGTTTTGAGGTATTTGGTTATAAGGCATGTAATATTGCGTGAGGACACGCAATCGTTTAATTTGGGGAATTACGATAGGTGTAAAATACACATATCCGTTTATACCTAAAAGGCCCTAAATAACCAAAAACACACGTAAAATGGCAAAGATATATCTTGTTTTATGTTTTGTCTGGGTGTAGATAGGATAAAAACCAAATTAACATGAAGAACGTTCTCCAAAAACGGGCAAAACACGGATACAGGAAACAGAAGAGCACAAAAGAAGCCAAGGATTCAAAGCCAAAGCCAAGAAAAGTCAACTCTCAGTCAACTATGGTCAAGCTTCAGTCAAAAGTAGTCAAACAGTCAAAGAAAGTTAAACCTTGGTCAACAGAAGTCACCACTAGGGAAGAAAGAAATCACAATGTTCCATTTAAGTCCCCCAAGTTCCAAAAGTTAACAAATGGTTCCCCCTAAGGGCTTAATGGGCCCTAACATTATCAAAAACCACTACCGGCCCATACCCTTAAAATCCAATTTACCTTTTATTAAAACCACAGGGGCCATTCCTGCCAAAAATGAAAGTCATTTTATACCTAAACTTTCATAAACCAAAGACAAGGACTAGTCTTGCAATTACCCCAAACTCACACCTATTTTTACCCCTTCAGTTATAAAAGAAAAAGGCGCGAAAATTTGTTTCACTATTCACCCGTCACTCCTATTTTACCCAAATGATCAAAACAAAGGGCAAGCTTAAATTGAAGGATAAAGAAGACAATTCAAGGTATAATGAACACGTGTGCAGGGTCATCACATCATCAAACAAGCTCATTGGTGCAAACCCACATGGGAAATGCCACGTTGGAAGACTAAAAGCACACAAATGATGATTCTTACACTTGACTCACTCAGAGAGAAAGCACATGGAGTCTTAACACGGATTGCCAAGCTGGAAATCCGTGTGATCCTAAGATGATCCATTGGCCAAAATTAACTCTACAATGATTGAGAGGATCTAAGGGTGAAGGTGTAGAGGAGCGTCCAACAGAATGGGAAGGCTAGAAGCTTCTCATTTGAGCTATAAATAGAGGCCTCAGCTCACACACACAGGATCTTATCTTTTCTTTTCCCGTTTTAGAGGATAGCTTAGTAGAATTTAGCTTAAATTTAGCTTATTGCAATTTCCTTTTTTAATTCAGTTGTAATTTTCTTTTAAATCATGTTAATCAAAGTTTTATTATAATGAATCTAGTTTTACTTTAAATGACTTTGTCATAAGCTCTTTTAAATGCAGTCATTAAGCTCTTATTTTTTCTTCAATGTTATAGCTATTGTTCTATAAGCGCATTTAAGCTAATTACTAGTCTAATAAGCTAGTAAATGAGCTAAATCAGAACTTAAATCTCTTATGGTCTTATATTAGTTTAAAACCATAACTATTTTGGACCTCAAAAGCTTTGGAAGGGGATTCAATTCATGGAGGAATCTTTCCAAGACCTTTTCACTATGCTTATCAACAAGGATAAGCTAGAGCTGTTAGATAAGCTCAACGAGCTAATAGCTTCTGTTTTGCTGAAGCCAATTGTAAGTTTCTTTTAAGGTTTCCTGTGTCATTTAAATTTTTAGCTTAAACTGCCATTTGCTTATTTGTAGTTTAAACTGCTTATTCTAGTTGTTTAAAGTGGTTACTTTGTGATTCATGTTGCTTATTAAAATCATAACTTTACGGAGCTAGGGCACTTTAAATCGTAAACCCAACAACTCAGTCAGAACGTAATACCAAGATGAAACCTCTTAATATGAAGCTCCCTAGTATTGTGATACGATATAATCGGTTTTAAGCGTTTTAATCCATATCTGGAAATGTTAAGCACGAGAAGCGTTAATTAAAGTTATGTCTTGTAAGGTTTTAAACATGACTTTTATACTTTTTCAAAATGTTACATTTTAGACCCTAGGGTTTAGAAAATTACAAGTAGACCCCTGGGGTTTGCATTTTTACGACTTTGGTCCTTCAACTTTTATTGATATACCAAATAAACCTTGGACTTTGAAAAGTGACATAATAGACCCTTATAGTTATAACTTTGATAAAATGACACTTTTAGTCCTTTTAGTTATAAGTTTCCGAAAGTTATGATATATACCCCTTGCATGGATTATAATTACAAAACATGTCCAAATTGTCATGCAAGCTTAGGTTAACATTACAATAGACATTTATAAGCTATAATAAACTAAAATATGAAGTCTTAACATAGCACAAGTTTAATTTAACGATTCGTTAAGCTAGGAAGTAAAACGGGTCAAATTAGGGTTTCAAAATGTAAACGCACGGGTTTTAAGTTCAAATTCCTTCATTAATCAATAAAGTAGTTATTTTAACATTAGTTAAGCATGCTAGGATAGATTATAACAATATTTAACCATTATAACATTTAGTTTTAAGAAAAACATAAAATTAGGGTTTCGGGTTTATGGTTTTGGATCAAAATGGAAAATGAGCATGAATTGGGTTATGAAACTTTTACAAGAGTTTATTTAGGATCATATGAACATTATAAGAGTGTAGGAGCAGAAGTAGAACATCCAGAACCTGGGTTTGAGCTTCAAGGAGCAAAAATGGTGGAAATGGGTTGTTTCGGGTAGTATTTCCACTCGTATATGTAATTGTATCTTGTTCCCGGGGCTGCAAATCTTTCAAAGCTACACTTCTTTTTGGGAAAATAAAAAAAAAAAAAAAAAACAAAAAAAAAAAAAAAACTTCTTGACAGAATCCTAGGTCAGTAAAGGGAGCAAAGTATTGCTGCCTATAAGGGTTATAGAGGAGGAGGTGTGGTGCAAGTTTGAATGAGCTATCTAAGGTCCTATTTATACCCATTTGAAGTAGCAAGGAGTAAGCAAAGGCTATGATCTGGTCTTGACATGTAAGAGGTCTAGTGTATGATGTGTCTAAGCTAGAAGATCAATGGTGGAGGTCTAGGATAGTAGATTGATGAGGTGTTTCTGTTTGGAGCTTGCCGCGGCTAAAGAGAGAAAAAGAGAGGCCATGTGCTCTCATTTTTCACCATGAAATGGTCTAAGTAGGTGGGGTAAGTGCTTAAGGGTTTTCTAGGCGAGGTTCACATAAGATTTTTGCACTTGAATGGTAAAAATGGACGTCAATTATTGATGGTGAAGGGGTTCGGGCTGTTTTGGGGTTCGACTAGGGTTTCATAAGTTTTCAAGCTTTTATTTCATGTGTACTTGATTAAGGATAGTTAATATATGTAGCCAAGGTCTGATATAGGAAGGATTAACAAAGATTAGCAATTGGTTTGGGTTAAAACGGATTAGAATTGAAGAAATGAGGTCACGGCGGTTCTGAGTAGGGAAGTTTAATAGGGTTTTTCTGGACTTTCTTGGTTTATATTTTGCAAACTCTTGTTTAGGAATGATGGAATACGATCCTAGAGCTTAATAAAGTATTTATCAATGAAGTTAGTTGTTCGTTGGTTCTAGTTAAAATAGGTTGAAAATTGAAAGAATAAGTCGAGCTTGGAAATAGGGTTTCATATAAGCTTTTAGGTTTTCTAGCATTGTAATTCTCGTTACATTGTTAAAGCAAGGATGGTTAATGATGGATATAAGGTTTGTAAACTCATTTTATGGGTTTCCATGACTCTTGGTTGCCTTACTTGAGGAATGAGATGGTCTGAAATGAGGTAATCGGCGTCAACAAATCACAATTGGGTATAATTAGGGTTTCCTGGATCTTATTCTTATGTAATCTGAACTTAGTCAGAATGATGAAATTGATGATGTAATGATGTTTGAAAAAGGATTGATATGTTATATATTAAGTTATTAAAACTTTTTGAGTAGTTGGTTTTGGTTTACAATGGAATAAAAATGAAGAAAAGTGTCATTGGTTTAGAATCTAGCTTTTTTTAGGGTTTAGGGTTGTTGAATTAGGGTTCTTTTAGAGTAAAAAAAATGTGTATGAAAGTTTATGAATAGAATAATTAGGGTTTACACATTGTATATTGAGTGTAGTAGCTTGTACACAAGTGATGGTGAAGAAATTAGAATGAAAACGGAGGTAAAATGGCTATTTTAGATATTGTGCATCAATGACTTGTACATTGTGCTTTGAAAACTTATACTTGACTTGGAGGGAGTTTATATTTCAAATGAGATGTTATATTATTTGTACATATGCTTTAGTAGCTTGTGCATTCACTTTAGATATTAACCCTTCTGGAATTAGGGTTTTGTTACGAGGTATCGATAACGGTTTTAAAGCCAGTTTTGATATAACGTTGCGAAAATGGTACTTTATAGGAAGAATGTACTTTATAAATATGGATTGTGATATTGACTTGACTATTTTGAAGACAGGAGTGCCCATGTAGATAGGTTGCGTGAGCTTGTCTACTTTAGTATGCAAGTTACCTTGCTTAACTGAGATATGACAATAACAAGTAATGTAATAAGCGAAAAAATTTCCCCGTACAATTGTGATCATAGTAAAATAGATTGATTATGCATTTGATGAAAATTTTGGGTTGTTATATCACAGATGATTATAGTAGGTTTAGTTGGGTTTTCTTTCTAGCTACTAAAGATGAGACTAGTGGCATACTTATGTCCTTTATAACTAGAGTATAAAATCTAATAGATCAAAGAGTTAAGGTAATTAGGTGTGACAATGGAACTGAGTTCAAGAATGTTAGATATTAGAAAAAGACTCGGTCACCCCGTGTATTTTACTGTTTATTATAGCTCGTAGTTTAATAGTTAATAGTACGTTTTTCGGTTTTAAGTCGGGTACGAATACCCGGTATATTGTAAGTACTATATATAGCCTCTTCCAACTTTGGAAGAGGCAAGCTAGTCATAATTTCATTTACAAAGAAAACACTTTCTCTCTCTAGATATTCTCTCTCAAGTGTTTCTCTCTCTAGAAACTAGCCCGATCCAAGAATCGACCCCGTGTTATGATATAAGATATACCACAATTGGTATCAGAGCTAATGGGATGATTAGATCGTGTGTATGTGCGATTTCTTGCTTGATTTAGATCGAAAAAAGTGTAATTTGAAGGCACTTTGCTCATTTTTTGATGATCTCCTGAATTTTGTTGTTTGTATTGATAAAGTTGGGTGTTCTAAGTAGCAATTACTTATAGTATTGTGCTTGTGCAAAAGGAATTCAAGCAAAATCGTCTCAAGGGTGATTTTATAGGTGATTTTGTGGAAAAACATCGTTGGTTCTTCGTGGAGATGTTTGCCAGAATTTCTTCATGGCGGTTTGCTGAAAAATATTATTTTATTAAGTAGGTTACCAACCCTCTGACACACGGCGGGTTGCTTAGGTGGCGAGTTGCTCAAAGAGGCGAGTTGTTGCTTGGCAGCGAGTTGACTTAAAATTCCACCGGCGAGTTGTCTTATCTCTTCGCGGCGGGTTGCTTGGCAATAGCGACATTGTGGTTCGGCGCGTTGCCTTAAATTACACCGGCGAGTTGCCTTTTATTTTCTTTTTGCAGCGGTTTGGTAGCCTTTTTGGTTGGGACGAGTTGAGCTTTAGTCCTTAGAAATTTGAAATATCTCAAACTCAGAATTTAATATCACTAAACAAAATAAGAATGTTAAGCTCACCACTTTTACGTAAAATCCTAATCATTGATCGATCTAACATATCATATCATAATAATACAAGATGTCTAGTATGCAAGAAGAATCCAGTGTGAGGTTCATATACACGCCACACCAATGCTTCGATAGAAGAACAGACTTTGAATCTTGCACCAATCGTATACGTCTGTACTTGTCTAGGAAAGGATAAGGAGTGAATATTATAAAAGTCCATTAAAGAAGGATCATTTCAGATGGGAACGGTCTCAGATGTTATTACTGGAGGGAAACTGAGGGTTTTTGCAGATTCACAAATGGTTAGTACGTGCTAGAGTCCCTTAACGACCCTTCGGCTGAAGAAAAGGAAAGGCTATTAAAGCTGACATTCGTTGCAAACCAAGATCCCCCCCCATCCCCATACTTCAGGGTATACCAAAGGACAATCTACTACTCATCAATCACTTATACTGACTCTAAGACATTTGGGAAAACGTGAAGATGATTCTGGAAGGTTCTGACGTTAACAAAGGATGACAGGGAATCTCAGTTATACGAGAATTGGAACACTTCCGTAAATCAAAGGAGAAACCAATTCAAGGGATACTTACGGTTAGGTTTACGAAGGCTCTTAATGACATCGAGAAACATCAAAATGACCAGTCCAGGATGCAGCTTTTACTTCAAAGTTTGTGAACAACCATGTTGCTGGTGGAGTAGGATTCATAATGAAGTCAAAACTTAACAGAGGTTTGAAAGAGTCAAAACTGTGATCAGTGTCTTGCCTACTTGAAGCAACTGAGGTACATGCTAATGAGACAGATTATGATGGAAAGGTTCTGTCAACCAAATAATGATCCTTTGGCACTAGTGTCGGACGCCTCAGTTCAGCAGTATCCAACACAATCATCAAAGTCTCCTCAATCCTCAACAGAACCATATCCTGCTGACAACTTTCAAATGAACTACTCAGGAAGTTCTTCAACAGAAAACTTGATTGAAAGTTTATCCAACTCACTTGCCCTCCTCACTCAATCGTACAAATCACATCTTCCTCAAACAAACAATCAACTTAGAGCGTCGTCTAATGCAAGGAACAAAGCTATGGTTCAGGACGGGAAAGTTGTGGTTCAAGATGTCCGTGGAAGATACAATGCGAATAATCAAGGAAGACCATTTCAGAGAAACAATGCAAGAGGAAATGGTGTAGCTGGGAATGTAGGAGGTCAGAACAGAGGAGGCATTATTAATCCTGGTCAAGCGAAACCCATCAAGTGCTACAACTGTAACGGACTAGGGCACATAGCACGAGAATGTCCAAGGCCAAAGCGACTTCAAGATTCAGACTACTTCAAGGACAAGATGCTACTAATGCAAGCCCAGGAGAGTGGTGCAGTACTGGATGAAGAACAGTCGTTGTTTCTTGCAGGAGAACAGGTTACCAACGTAGATGATAATGTGGATGATTCACCCGAGAATGATTTGGCACTCAATGTGGACCATGTATTTGAAGCTGATGAATGTGATGCATTCGACTCTGATGTTGACGAGGGTCCCATCACACAGACCATGTTCATGACAAATCTCACATCGGAAGATCTAATCTACGATGAAGCCGGGACATCATATGACTCAAATACTCCTTCTGAGGTACATGATCATGATACCTTTGTAAATCATTTAGATGAGTATCATGAAGTACACGAGATGCAAACCTATGAACAACACAACTACGTTGTTGACTCCGATGCTGACTATACGAGTAATAGTAATACTATTCCGTATGATCAGTATATGGAAGACAACGAAGATCATGTTGTTCAAAGAGATGTATCTTCTGTACGAATCTTCTTACGAAATGATGCACTGAATGTCTAATGCATCGAATGAATATGCATGACAGGGTTCTGTACAATAAGTTGATTAGCAAAATAGTAGTCAACTTGGTAGTTAATGTATCAGGACCTCTGAACTGCGAGCTATAAGGAACTTGGTCGGGGAGGTATGAAAAACTGGGCAAAGTTTGAATTAACTGATAGAGAATGAAAAAATTGATGAACAATATGAGAATTAATTATCTAGACCGAAAATAGAAAGGAAACCGTATTAAAATCTGAACTTCATCTCAGCCACAAATACTCCTTTAATTCTACAGTTTGACCATTTAAGGTCAAAGAGAAAAGACAGAAGTATACTCTTGAAATAAGGTTTTTAAACAAATGGAAGACAAAATTACCCTTAATGATTTTTGGGATATAACGAAAGCTAAAGATAATGTATTGATGATTCGTTTATTACAAACTGGATCAGTCTGTTCAAACAGGTCACATGTTTTTGTGTCAACCATAATCATGTTATGAATGAAAAGCACCAACAAGGTAGCCAATTGGCTACAAAAATTCCTTATGTCTCGCTCGGGCAATGTCAATAGCTCCAGTCCTCTCTGTATAATGGTAGTACTTGTCACTACCATTCATGTACACTCTGTCATACATGACTCAGAGGGGGTTACGCTTGAGTTTGCTGGAGATAAAAACTAGGGATAGAATGCGATTAAATATGCAAAGCCCTCTATATGTATGGAAAACAATGTTAGGATTGCCCCCCCCCCCACACCCCCCCCCCCCCCCCCCCCCCCCACCCCATCCCCCCCCCTCCCCCCCCCCCCCCCCCCACCCCACCCCCCGCCCCCCCCCCCCCCCCCCCCCCACCCCCCCCCCCCCCCCCACCCCCCCCCCCCCCCCCCGATTTACTCGAAAGAAAACTTACTTGTAACCTTTGCTCCCAAAGGAAATCTGACCCCAGAACAGAATTTTTGGTCCAATAGATGACAACAACAGGAAAAAGGCTGAGGACCTTAGCTCTTAAACCAATTTCAGCATTGATAGTGTATCCACCCAATCTCTGGTCAAGCTTTGTTCCCTAGCAATTTCTTCCAACCATGAATGTCAGGTGGGAGAAAATTAATCTTTATGTACTCACACAATCTTTTTATGGAATTTGTGGGGAAAAAACCTGCAAAACTAGATTTCCACCCATCAGGTCTTACAGAGGGGGAAAGAGGTTTTTGAGTAATGAAAAGGATGTTTCCTCACTGAAGTTATTCCGTTTTTCAAATACTCTCAAAGAACACATTTGTTGGAGTTCAAACTGCCCTCTTTTAAAGAATGTTAAAGAAATGTGAAGGATAAATTTTTTTGATAAATGTAATATACGAATTATGTGGGACAAGAATACTTCGTAGACAAGCAATGTGTAAAATTGAAAAGAACAAACCTTCTCATTGAAAAATGTGGGAATTGAGCTGTTAATTGCTTTGTCGACTCAACTGTTGTAATGATGTTGGAAAAATATCTTGTTGTTAGATCTTGAAGCTGTCATGTCCTCTTAAGTTCATGAGATCAAACCTTTTTTCAATACTTGAAAGGAATACCCTTATTTGCCAATTAAAGTATCTGCATCTTCAAGGGAATACGTTTTGATTATAAAATTCACAAGCATCACTCTGGAGGCTCCCGATTTTTACCTCATACTTTATGATCAAGGAAATCTCGAACATACAAAAATTCAAGGAAAAAGATACGTGATAGGGACACTTGGAACGATCTAGTCGACTAATGTGAATGGACAGAAGTCGGTTGTGAGCCTCTTCTATTGTATTGATGTCACTGCTCTTATTGTAACAAAATGGCTTGCGGATGGCGTTAGAGAACTAGGAAAAGGTGTTCAAAATCAACATTACAAGGAATTGTATGTACTCAAATTTAAGATCACGCCGTGTCACACAAGTGAAAAGGACGGGTCTACCATGTTTGAATGAGATTGAGAGGTCTAAAAGCTCAATTACACAGCCAAAGGGGCATTGTTTCATTAGTGAAATATGTCAATAACAAAAGTTCTTGCTTGGAATGTTTATGCCCGTTGACGTGATAAACCCATTCCCCTCATCCTTTTTTTTATAGGAACAATTGGAAGTGCTATTTCTAAGTATCATTCAGCCATATTAAAGGAGAGCGTAGAAATAGAAAAGAAAAAGTAGAACAGTATAACGATAACGGTTAGGGAGATTGTATGGGAAGCTATAGAGTAGTTAAACTTTGAATAAGTCACTTAAAACATATGCTTCCAATACACTAAAGTTATCTCAGAATTGTTTAGAATGTGTGATTGGCACTTGCCCAAAAAGTTTCAAGAAAGAGATAACCAGGCTCCCTCTACCCTTGGTGTTTATAGGGGAAAAAAAAGCTAGTTTACGTTTGTTTTAGTGATTTTTATACCAGGGGAACTTCTTCCTAGCAACACACAGAAACAACAAAGTTGCACCCTGAGAGAGTTCTACAGACTAATATACCTGTGCTTCCTTACAGGAGGGGGGGGGGGGTGGGAAGGGTGGGGGTGTAAAACGATTCCATGAAGTAGGGATCAAAGCCTAGAAAGCAATACAAAGGAAAAATAGGATCATGCCTGCTAAGAAGGAGATATAAGAAGAAAAGTAGAAGAAACGCCTTAGGACAACAATAAGTCAGTTTGGACACAAAAAGTGAGATCCGGTTTGATCTCTGGCATAGCTCTATTAAGCGTGGTTGTAATTAATCCGAATTCTGAATCTATGTGTGAAAAAAAACTTGTAAAATGTTTTAAAATTGGCAAGTCATGGAATGTTTGTCTGTGGTTATATATCTTGAAGTCTGTGAGTGTTACCCCCAACGTTAGGAATTGTCTTTATTAACGGAGAAAACAGATCTGGACACCAATAAGGAACAATGTCTGATTAAAAAGTTAAAACTAGACCACAAGCGATCTGGAAACAAAAAGGAAAACTGTCTGCTAACAGTTTGTACAAGACCAAGCGGGTTTGGAAAGCTACAGGAAAACTATTTGCAGATATTGGTTATCAATGGTGTCCATCTCTCTCTTTTCCTTCCTCCTTCCTCCGCCGTTGTTCGCGTTTGGTCGTTTACCGTTCGGGTGTTGTGTTGAGAGTGATGGTCTCCATTGTAAACATTTTTCTGCAAAATAGTTTTCCGTAGCTTTCCAAACCCGCTTGGTCTTGTCAAAAGTTAGCAGACTTTTCCTTTTTTGTTTCTGATCTGCTTGTTCTTGTTTAAATGTTATCACGACAGTTTTCACTCTTTGGTGTCCAGATCTGTTTTTCTCAGTTATTAGACCCAATTCTAACCGGTGGGGGGTAACATACACAGACTTAACGATATATCAAATACACTCATTCCATGACTTGCCGATTTAAACTTTGTTACAAGTTTTTCACCATAGATTCAGAATTCGGATTTATTAACAACACGATTAGAGCTAATGCCTAGAAAATCAACCCGGGATTCACTTTTGTCCATAATGAACTATTCGTACCTAAGGCGTTCTTCTACTTCCTTTTATTCTCCTTCTTAGCAGGCATCGATACTATTTTTTCTTTGTATTGCTTCTAGGCTTTGATCCGCTAGCTTCAGTGGAATCGTTTACTTCCTGTAGAGGGATGCTCAGGTATATTGTCTGTGAAATCTCTGGTGAACTTTGTGGTTTATGTGTGTTTGCTAGAAGAAGTTCCCTGGGTTTATCAATAAACGTAACTTGCTTTATTCCTAGTAACAGGGGGTAGAGGGAGCCTTGTTATCTCTCTCTTTGAAAACTTTTTGGGCATAAGTGCCATAATCAAACTTTATAACAATTCCTGAGATTACTGTGTGTATTGGCAAGCTTTGTTAGTGAATTATCCAATGGTTTAACTTACTCTAGCTTCCTTTACAAATCTCCATAACCGTTTATACGCTCTCCTTAATGATGGCTGATATACTTTAAAAATGAGCCACTCCTATTGTTCTTAAAGGTGAGCGGCATGGGTTTTAACGTCATTGGCATACATGACAGGAGCAAGAACTTTGTGTTTGACATTAGTCACTAGTGAAACAATGCTCTTTGCTGTTGCTTATTGAGCTTTATGACTACTCTATCTCATTCAACATTGGTAGACAGTTTTTCACTTGTGTTGGCAGCGTGGATCTTAATTGAGTCATACAATTCCTTGTAATGTTGTTTGACCTTTTCTAGTTCTACTCCATCGGCAATCCATTTTGTTCCATATGAGGCAGTGACTTCTATAGCATTAAACGGCTCACGACTTATGTCATTCACATTTAGGCGTCTACGATTTTTTTCTTTCAAGTGTCTAATCTCGTTAATCTTCTTTCTTGAATGTGATGTTCGAGATTAATGATTCTTGAAGTATGAGTTATAAATCTGGAGGCTTCTGTGTTGCTTGTGAATTTTTCATAATCAAAACTTTCTTGAAGATGCTGATACTTTTAATTGCAAATTTAGGTATTCCCTTTCCAAGTTTTGAAATAAGGTTTTGACTCATCATGAACTTAGACCCATGTTCAGCTTCAAGATCTAGCACAACATGGATTTTCCACATCATACAACAGTTGAGTCGTCTAACAATTATACAGTCAGATTCTCATCTTTCTAATGAGGAAGGTGTTTTTCTTTTCAATTTTAGCACATTGCTTGTCTACAGTATTCTTGTCCACTTCGTTATTCATTTGATCAAAAATTTCTTCCATTTCTTTAACTTCTTTAAAGAGGGCTGTTTGAACTCCAACAAAGTGTTCTTTAAGAGTTTTGAAAAATGGAATAACTTCAGTGAGGTAACATCTTTTCATTTGCTCAAAACCTCTTTCCCCCTCTGTAAGACCTGATGGTGTGATTCTAGTTTTGCAGGTTTTCTCAAATTCCATAAAAAGTTGTGTGAGTACATAAAGATTAATTTTCACCTGACTTTTAGTTGGAAGAATTCTAGGGACAAGCTTGACAGGAGTATTGGGAGGTTTCAACTATCATGCTGAAATGGTTTTTGAGCACTAAGGTCTCAGCCTTTTTCCTGTTGTTGTCATCTATGGACCAAAATATCTGTTCTGGGGTCAGATTTCTTTGGGGGAAAAGGTTGCAAGTAAGTTTTTCTTTCGGGAGTTATCGGGGGGGGGGGGGGGGCCAACCCCACACTAAAATAATCCATAGAATCCTAAACTTTGTTTTCCATTTGACATTAGAGGGCATTTGCATTTTTTTTAATCGCATTCTATTCCTAGTTTCTATAGCTAACTCTTGCGTCATCCTCCTGAGTCATGTATGACAGTGGGCTAATGATTGGTTGTGACATAGTACTCTTGACCATATACAGAGAAGGAATGAAGCTTTGACTTTGCCCCGAGCGAGACATAAGGGATTTTTGTAGCCTATTGCTACCTTGTGCTTTTCATCATAAAATGATTTTGGTTGACACAACATGTGAACTGTGTGAAAAAGACTGACTCTGTTTGTCATAATCTAATCTTCAATCTTTCTTTTAGCTTCTTTATATCCAAAAATTCTTTAAGAATTTGTCTTCCTTTTGTTTTTTTTAAAATCCTTTTTCAACGTGTGTTACTTCTTCTTCTACTCTTAGAACTTATATGGTCAACGTAGTATTAGGAAGTTATTTGTGCTGAATGAATGAAGTTCAGAAGATTTTAATGTCAGTTCTCCTTTCTATTTCGGTATGAGGCATAATTATTCCTCTTTGTTCATCTTTTTTCATTCTTTAACAGTTTTTTTTTCTTCAATTCAAACTTTGCCCGTGTTTCATTCTATCCCCGACCAGTTCCTTATATCTCGCAAGTTCAGAGGTCACTGAGTCATTAACTACCATGTCTGGCTTATTTGTTAATCTACTTTGTATACCCTGTTCATGCATTTCATCGAGAATTGACATCAATGCATCATTTCGTACAGAAGATACATCTCTTTGAACAACATGATCTTCGTTGTCTTCCATATACTGATCATACGGAATAGTATTACTATTACTCGTATAGTCAGTATAGGAGTCAACAACGTAGTTGTTTTGTTCATCGGTTTGCATCTCGTGTACTTCATGATACTCATCTAAATGATTTACAAAGGTATCATGATCATGTACCTCAGAAGGAGTATTTGAGTCATATGATGTCCCGGCTTCATCGTAGATTAGATCTTCCGATGTGAGATTTGTCATGAACATGGTCTGTGTGATGGGACCCTCGTCAACATCAGAGTCGAATGCATCACATTCATCAGCTTCAAATACATGGTCCACATTGAGTGCCAAATCATTCTCGGGTGAATCATCCACATTATCATCTATGTTGGTAACCTGTTCTCCTGCAAGAAACAATGACTGTTCTTCATCCAGTACTGCACCACTCTCCTAGGCTTGCATTAGTAGCATCTTGTCCTTGAAGTAGTCTGAATCTTGAAGTCGCTTTGGCCTTGGACATTCTCGTGCTATGTGCCCTAGTCCATTACAGTTGTAGCACTTGATGGGTTTCGCTTGACCAGGATTGATAATGCCTCCTCTGTTCTGTCCTCCTACATTCCCAGCTACACCATTTCCTCTTGCATTGTTTCTCTGAAATGGTCTTCCTTGATTATTCGCATTGTATCTTCCACGGACATCTTGAACCACAACTTTCCCGTCCTGAACCATAGCTTTGTTCCTTGCATTAGACGACGCTCTAAGTTGATTGTTTGTTTGAGGAAGATGTGATTTGTACGATTGAGTGAGGAGGGCAAGTGAGTTGGATAAACTTTCAATCAAGTTTTCTGTTGAAGAACTTCCTGAGTTCATTTGAAAGTTGTCAGAAGGATATGGTTCTGTTGAGGATTGAGGAGACTTGGATGATTGTGTTGGATACTGCTGAACTGAGGCGTCCGACACTAGTGCCAAAGGATCATTATTTGGTTGACAGAACCTTTCCATCATAATTCTGTTCTCATTAGCATGCACCTCATGTTGCTTTAAGTAGGCATACAACTGATCACAGTTTGACTCTTTCAAACCTCTGTTAAGTTTGACTTCAGTTATGAATCTACTCCACTCAGGCAACATGTTGTTCATAAATTTTGAGTTAAGCTGCATCCTGGACATGGTCATCTTGATGTTTCTCATGTCATTAATGAGCTTCGTAAACCTAACGTAGTATCCTTGAATGGTTTCTCCTTTGATTTGACGGAAGTGTTCAAATTCATCGTATAACTGAGATTCCCTGTCATCCTTTGTTAACTCAGAACCTTCCAGAATCATCTTCACGTTTTCCCAAATGTCTTTGGCGTCAGTATAGTGATTGATGAGTGAGTAGATGTCCTTTGGTATACCCTGAAGTAGGATATTGGTTGCACGAATGTCAGCTTTATACCTTTCCTTTTCTTCAGCTGAAAGGTCGTTAAGGACTCTAGCACGTACTGGACCTTGTTGAACTGCACCCTCAGTTCCTCCAGTAATAACATCTGAGACCGTTCCCATATGAAATGGTCCTTCTTTGATGGACTTCATAATATTCTCTCCATTATCCTTTCCTAGACAGTACAGACGTATACGTTGTTGCCAAGATTCAAAGTCTGTTCTATCAAGCATTGGTGGGCGTGTATCAGAACCGGCACACTGGATGTCTTCTTGCATACTAGACATCTTGTATTATTATGATATGATATGTTTTGATCGATCAATGATTAGTGAGTGTACGTTAAAAGTGGTGAGGTTAACGTATTCGTATTTTGTTTTAGTGATATTAAATCCCGAGTTTGAAATATTTCAAATTTCTAAGACAGTAGCTCAACTCGCCGCCAGAGGCTACCAAACCGCTGCAAAGAAATAAGGCAACTCGCTGGTGGAATTTTAAGGCAACTCGCCGAACACAACTCGCTGCCAAGCAACCCGCCGCGAAGAATATTTTAATCAAACCGCCGTTGAGTTTTCAAACCGCCAGAGTTTCCTTAAGATCAAACGCCAGGTTTCTTAAGGGAAATTTTGCTATTTAAAATATTCAACCCGCTGATAACCTGTTCAAACCGCTGGTAAGCAAACCGCTGCTTAGTAACAACTCGCCGCCTGTTCAAATGCTGGTGAACACCTCGCTGGTTGTAACAACTCGCCTCTTGAGCCAATCGCACCAAGCAACCCGCCGTGTGTCAGAGGGTTGGTAACCTACTTAATAAAATAATATTTTTCAGCAAACCGCCGTGAAGAAATTCTGGCAACTCTCCACGAAGAACAACGACGTTTTTCACACAAAATCACCTATAAATCACCCTTTTGAACGATTTTGCTTGATTTCTTTTGCACAACACAATACCATAAGGTAATAGCGGGGGGGGATACTAGAAAAACCCAAACTTTATTGATACAAACAACAAAATTCGGAGATCTTAAAAAAACGAGCCTAGTGCCTTCAAAAGTTCACTTTTCGATCTAAATCAACCAAGAAACCGCACTACACACGATCTAATCATCCATTAGCTTGATACCAATAGTGTATATCTTATATCATAACACTGGGTCGATTCTTGGATTTGGCTAGTTTCTAGAGAGAGAAACACTTGAGAGAGAATATCTAGAGAGAGAAAGTGTTTTTCTATGAAAAGTAATTAATGACTAGCTTGCCTCTTCCAAAGTTGGAAGAGGCTATATATAGTACTTACAATATACCGGGTATTCGTACCCGACTTAAAACCGAAAAACGTACTATTAACTATTCAGCTACGAGCAATAATAAACAGTAAAATACACGGGGTGACCGAGTCTTTTTCTAATATCTAACACTAACTAATGTTGTTGAGGATGCATAATGATGTTAGATTCGTTGATGTTTTTGAGTTAAGAAAATGGGAACCCTAAAGATTAGATTAAAGGAATTGAGATAAACTAAATGGAATAAACACAATTGAAACTTACAAAAGACGGGATTTGGTAGATTTGAAAGATGACAAATCCGAGAGGATGGTTGTGGTTATTGTTGATCGTCAATGGTGTTTCTAGGGAGAAGTGTTTTTGAAACAGTGAAGTGATAAAAAGGAAGACGGGATGTTTTGTTCTGTCAGTTCGTCGGTTCTGCCGGTTCTATTCTCCAATAGAACCGACTAATGTTTTCGAAGGGAACCGGCTATGGGTTTAAACATAAAATAATTTTATTTTTTTATATAAGATTTATAATAATTCATTTTATTAATAAATCCACCCCTTTTTTGGGACAAAAACATGACATGTTTTATTTATTTATGTTTGTTCTAGCTTTTATATTTTAGCCGAGAAGATGTAACGAAAACTAAATAAACGAGGCATAGAAGTAAATAACCAACGCGAAGGAGATTAAATATATTTTGTCTCAATGTACAATGCAATACAAAAAATGGTAAATACAACAGCAATATAGAAAGATAACATAAAGAACACGTCTCCATACGGGAACTTAATCATAGGATAAATGAGCATTAAGAGCGAGATGATGATGACGATTAGGACGGGGCTTAGGATCTCTGAGAGTGCTTCCATGGGATGATCATTATTTTTGAATGAGAGGGAAATTAAGGAGGTTTTGATTTTTGAAAGGTATGAAAAGTGATGGAGAAGAAGGGATTTTATATTAGATAGTCAGGAGGTTTTGAATTTTGAATAGTCAGGCTTAACTCTTGAGTTCGGATATCGTATCATGTACGTGATGAGAATCTGAAAAAAAAAATTAAGAGAAGTTGCAAGGGTGTGCTTGACTAAAAATAACATAATTTTAATTTTAAAAAATAAATCACATAGCATTTACACAATTATTTTATAGATCAAATATGAGCACGAATAGCAACTAAAAGGATAGATAAGAAATTATGTGCCTTTTATCATCGTAGATTTGATATGGGTGTAAAAAAAATTTGAATTTTTTTTTGCTTGTATATTGGGCCTTAAGAAAATATGTCTAGGAGATTTTTGAACAATGAGTCCAAGATAAAATTTGGTCCATTTAAAATTTTGAGTTCAACAAAAATTTGGCCAGAGCCGCGGTTCTATTACCTAAGCCTTGCCGGTTCTATTCATGAACCGAACCGGTGGAACCGGCTTGTTGGGCCAGAAAGGGATTTATCCCTAGAACATCAGTTTCCTTATTTCGAGCTTTTTGTTGGAAAACAAATAATATAATTGATCTAAAAAAATAATTGTAGTTTTTGAAAATTATCTAATCGGTTTTTAAAGTTTTTGAAGTACACTATACTCAAAAGAACTTTTGATAACCTGCTCTGATACCAATTGTGAAAACTAGAAGGGGGGTGAATAGTTTTTCCTAATAAAATTTTTAATTAAACATTTTCTGTTGATTATTTTAGATCTATTGTTAGAGAGATATCAAGTTAGCAAGACAAATAATAATAAAGGATACATGACAAGGATATTTATAGTGGTTTGGCTACAAGGTCTCCTACCTTGTCCTACTCTACTCCCCGAGTCACCTACTCGAGAGTTCAAATCCACTAGTCACTAATGCTCCTTTAACCGGCGGAGAAGTCTCACAACGTCGCTTACATCTTTTAACGGTACAAAGCTAAATACCGGATTCTTCACACGGTAGAATCAAACCAACACCCGTATACCCTTTACAAGATACTAAGGTATATATCATGTTCCAACAAGGAGAACAAAATACCTTTACACAACTTACCCTCTAATAGGTGACAAGTATTACACTGAGACCCATCTTAATAGATCTTTATCACAATTTACACAATACCATTCTAAATGGTCCTATCACTATATGATACAAAGCTTGATTGAATTTGATGAATGATGCTTTAAGATCAGTAGGTAGATCTTTATGAGATGAGAAACTCTTGTCATAAAGTGAACTTAGAGAGTTGATCTCAAAACACTAAAATAAAAGAAACCATGATTAGAGATCAGTTGGTAACTGAACAAAGGAGAAAGAAACTATATGAATGAATGCCTAAAACAAGTTAAATGAGTT
>BQNB010114635.1:0-10556 GCA_026074375.1 Tanacetum coccineum
CGTTGCCCTTTTGACCTGACCAAGCATCTTCCCCTGAAAGGTCGCCCAGGCCATCTAACCGTTGCCGCTAAATACTTCTTCAACAATGATCTGGAGTTTCTGAAATCTTCCGATCCGGAGAAAACGTACACTACGTCTATAACGAAGACAAAAGCAGCTCGGTATGAGATAGTGGGAATTGAAGACATGACCCCTACATTTGGAGTACTATCAAATATGCGTATGACAAAGATGCTGAAAAAGGGATCAAACATTAGGGCGAAAGGCGTAAGCTTTGGTACATATCTCAGGTAAACAAAATTTCCAAGCGTAATGTCGATTCCACTCAGAAGATACTTGGTGTGAAAAGTGTTAGTGTTAAGAAACTGCATGGATATGGTCACATGGAAGAGATTGTGGTGAAAAGAGCTGATCGACAGCTATACAAGTTTAAAGAAGGTGACTTCGTGGATCTACACTTGAACGACATTGAAGACATTACTTCTTCTTGCGTTCAAACATTTATTCCATCTCGACTGGCAGATGACATTGTTATTTATTGGCCCCTAATTTTAAATATAATACATTTTATTTTTTTTTTGTCTTCATATGTTCACAAGAAGTCTTATCATCAAACGTCGAGTCAAGGATCTCTAGCTTGGTGTAGAGAGTTATCAAAAGAAACTTAATATCACCGTACATCAGAAGACCTTTCTAGAAATCAAATTCAAAGAACTCTACACTCCCTCATACACACCACCTGGAGTAAACTATGAAGACTTGAACAAACAGAAACAAGTGATGTGGGCTGATGAGCTATACAAGTTCTCGGGCGGGACACTCAAGTCTGTTCGCGATGAGCTTCATCACAGAATACTTGATTTTCGTCTGGGATACAATAAGGAGATGTCAAGGAGGAAGTGGACGACTATTGACAAAAAGAGGTCCGAGCTTATGGTCTAGCTTATTGACAAAAAGATGCGGGAAAGAAGGATCATTCGGAATTTAGAGCGATTGGTTGGTGCTCGAGAACTCGAGATGGACTACAAATTGTTGACACGTACCGTATGATCATCAGGTCCAATCTCAAAATCTTATCTTGTGAATAATGCGAATATGTATTATAGACTTATAATAATAGGCAAGTATACATAGTGTTTGAGTAGGAATTTTCTAGAATTTTTCACAAAATTTAAAATTTTTAAATACACGTACTAAACACTATATATATATATATATATATATATATATATATATATATATATATATATATATATATATATATATATATATAGATACATACACATATATATATATAGATATATATATAGGGGGACTTTCTTTTCAGAACCATTCTTAGTGCGAGAACTGACAGAACCACAAAAAACATACATGCATGCCTTTTAAAAATAAAAAAAATACATGCAAATGATCAATAATCGTAAGAATCCACGTATGTTCTTCAGTATCATCATGAACTCTTCCTCTTCTTTCACAAAAACCTTACACACGGCCGCAATATTGTTGTTGCACGCCTTATAAGAACATACATGCACACCTTGAAAGAAAAATTTTGTATTTCCAATTTATTATCAAATTCTTTAGAACAACTATGTTTTTTTAAATATATATGTTGTATTTAGAACATATGTGCAAAAATACAATTATTGAAGGCGTGCATGCATGTTTTTGGTGATTCTGTCAGTTATCGCACTAAGATTGGTACTGAAAAAAAAGTTACACTATACATACATACATATACATACATATACATACTTATACATACATATACACACACATATATATATATATATATATATATATGTATAGGGATGGGTTCTAGGGAAAACCATATTCATCAATGGGGTTTATAGATCACCCCTACACTTGAACTTTTTACAGACTCGATAAGCAAACTAATCTAATGACCCGAATTGGTTGGATCAAAATAATATGTAGACTACTCGACAAACATATGGGGGTCTTCACTTAACTTTTCTTCCCCATTCTTCCGCGAAATAAATAATATCATGAATCCCAATCGTCCCAAAACAATATATACAAGGATAAGGAATTAGCAACCGTATACTCCAATAATTAACTAAGGGTGTAACACAACGATGTACTAAAAGCAAGTACATGTAGGGTAGGCTAAGGTTTTGGGTGGCACAATTGGTTTAAAGGTATGGTTGAGGTTTCACTAGGGGGATCTTGCACTAAAAGTGAGCGCGAACAAGGGTGTGGGATGGTTATATAGTCAGGGTGACTAAAATAACAATTACAGGTTTTAAACATGGATTAATCCTAGTGCCTCTTATCATTTAGAAAATATTATTACTTACTACGTAGTCTCGGGATGCATCACTAAAGCAAATTCTAGAAGTTATATACTACCGGTACACTCATAATTTAATACCAATATCAATGCTCCAGAAAAGGCGACAAAGACCATACGTACACATCCGTAACGACGGAATAGACACATATGACTGCTCACTCCTTAACTCGAACAAGCTAAAGGCATAAACTATCTTGGGTATCAATAATAGATAGATCTAGGGGCGTAAACCTCACAATTTTGGGGTGAATTCATTTGAGTGGAAGGGTTTTTGTGCTAGTCATATAATTCCCTATCAATGAGACGCTCTAGCTACTTTAGTTTTCATCACCGTTTAGTGATGAAATTTTCAATTTGGTCAAAATTTCCCTTATACGATTTATGTTTCGAAAGTAAACTCAATCATTTTAAGTTCAAGCAAAGACAAATGGTGGAATAGTTTCTAAGGCTTTTATTTTCCCCCTACACTTATTTTAAAATTGTCCCTAATGTTCTACAAAGTACCCGTAAACGAATAAAGGGAAGAGAAAAGAGAGCGAAAGAAACTAATACTCCTCTAGTTATGCTTAAATTTGGAGAAGAAATAATGATCCCGGCTAAATCGTCATCCAATAATTGTCCTTATGAAACTCCTAAGAATTCCTTGGCTTCTCCTTATCAAATATAACCTGCAAATCAAAGACAAGGTGCAAACATACCTAGCGTAAAATCGGCGAGAATAATAAACATACAACTATATAACTTTACGTTTTGACTCAACAACAGACTTATTATTAAAAAGATAGGATGAATGTGTTAAAGTTATTCGTAGTTTACTGTAGATCTTTAAGCAATGTACAAATTCCAGAAATTATACAAAAGATTTAAAAACAAAAATCGAAATTTTCCTGTACTGGAGGGGGACGCCGTCTGGAAAATCCAGACGCCGTCTCCACTTACTGTAGAGAATTATTTTTTTCTCGTTCAAAATTTTCTGCACGCATATCCATTAAGTATTTCCTGCAAAAATTTTACTGCAAAACCACAAAAATCATTAACACAAATATATGACTCGATCACACAAGACGCGAATTAGTCTAAATTATTTATCTTGACATTTGAAAATTTGGTTCTTATAAACCGGATTTTTCACTTACATTTATCTTTGTAAAATACATTTGAATGAGATTAAGACGAAGTTAAAAACATAGCAAAGCATGATCACAATAATTTTTAAACAATAATAATAAACAAATAAAGAATTAAAACACACGACACTCCTAAAATGCAAAATTTAAAAGATTGGGTTTCCTCTCAATAAGCGCTTTTGTTTATTAGAGAGTCTTTTAGCTAGACTCGGAGTCCTATTCCTTACGTGACTCCTTCATGGTCTTCACTAGTTCCACTACTACTTTCATCTTTGGGCATGAGTGCCTTACTTTTAGAGTACTTACTTTTCCATGCTTCAAATTCAAGTTCTTTCATGTGATGAAACTTTATCTTCTCCTCCCATTCAAGGATGCGCTTATTGACAACGCTTAACGTATTAATCATGTTTTCATCTCTCTCTTCCAATGTGGGAAAAGGGTTGGGGCTTATGTGGAATTGGACCGTACTTTTTCCGGATCTTAGGCTAATTGTACCCTTGTCGAACTTAATCTCAGCTCTAGCCGTGGTCAAAAATGGTGTTCCTAGAATCAAGGGCTTCTTTACATCTTCCTTAATATCTAATATCATGAAATCCACCGGATAAACAAAACCGGTTACCTCAACCAACACATCTTCAGCTACTCCTAAAGGGTATATGTGTGAGTTACTAGCTAAGGCAAGTCTAACATCGGTTTTAACAAGCTTCTCATCGGTCAACCTATTATATATGGATAAAGGCATAACGTTAACATTAGACCCTTGATCAACTAGGGCGCTCATATCCTTTGTTCCTTCTACGTTACATGGTATCACAAAATTTCCTTCCATGCCTATTTTCCTAGTTACTTTTTTGAACACAATGGCCTTTCGTATGGATTTCCTAGGAAGAGAATGGTAATCCTCGCACTCCATTTTTCTTGTTTCCATTGCTAATAATGAATCATTAAACCTGGGGTTTCCAATTAGCTTTTTATTTATTTTGTAGTTATTGGAAATCCCATTTTTCTTTATTCTCCTATGGGTTCCTTAGTTGATTTTCTAATGGGCTCATCGCTAGGCTCAACGGGTTTGTTAACATCATTATTAAGCTCAACCATGTTTTTATCTATGATTTGTTCATGCTTTTCACCCTCACCCTTTTCAATTTTACATCGAGAAATGACGTTAACGTTTTTAGTTGGAGGTTGCCCACTTTCATCTCTAACTAGTACTTTTTTAGGCGTTGAGCTAGACACGAGTTTTTTTACGAGTTCAAGCATTTTGTCCATCCGTTCTTCAAGTTTTTCTTTTTTCCTGATCATGGCTTCTTCGAATCTTTCAACCCTTTCAGTGTGTGAAGCCATGTATTCGTACATGTGGGTTTCGAATCTTGGCTCAAGTTCTCGAGGTCATGGTTCCGGGTACGTTCGTTGGAATGAGAAAAGGGTTTTTCGTGATGGTTGGAACGGAGTTGAGTTTACTACATTAGCTTGGTATGGTGGGGGTTGTGTTGAGCTTGTTTTTGGTTTTCTCATTAAGTACTTAATTTGATCTTCAAGCTCAAGCATACGCCGAACGGATGTATTCGGGACATTATGAGGCATAGAGATAGCCTTGACCGGTTTAGTGAAGTCTCTTAAGTCATTCCAACTTTCGTTGTCATAGAGGGCGAGGTCCTCTAATAGTGCCAATGATTCTTCGTCGTTTTTGTCAAGTAGCTTGCCACCGGCCGCTTGGTCAATGGTTCGCCTTGTGATCGGATTGACATGATCATAAAAGATTTGGATTTGGAGCCAAAGATCGATGCCATGATGAGGGACTTTTTGGAG
This sequence comes from Tanacetum coccineum, assembly GCA_026074375.1. Lineage (NCBI taxonomy): Eukaryota > Viridiplantae > Streptophyta > Magnoliopsida > Asterales > Asteraceae > Tanacetum > Tanacetum coccineum. The sequence continues at coordinate 5,254 of BQNB010114635.1, forward strand.
TAAGTCCTTGAAATGAGTCTATGCTTCAGAAAAAGATTCACCTTTGTGTTGTTGGAACATCAAGATATCATTTCGAAGTTTAGAAGTTCTTCCCTGCGGAAAGAATTGAGCAAGGAAACGAGTGTAAGATCCTTCAAGTGGAGATGGATCTCGCGGGGAGACGTTCAAGCCAATTGCTAGCTTGGTCTCGAAGGAAAAATTGAAATAAACGCAAGCGCGTCCTTTCCCTAGTTTCAACATTAAGGTCAATAGAGTCCACAATTTTTAAGAAATCATTAAGATGTTGATTCGGATCCTCGGATCGATGTCCGTGGAATGAGCATCCGTTTTGCACCAACCATATGGTGTCGGATCGAAGAGGTGCCAAATCATTCCCGTTGGAGACTTCAATGGTATTTCGGTAGCCCTCGTGGCTAGGTCGAGAATAATCTCCTAAAGTACGATGTGTATTTTCGTCTCCCATTGAGGTTAACGAAAAGATTTACAAACAAAGGACACGAAAAAAAGATAGACTACAAGAAAGCTAATTAGACAGAAATTAAAATCTTACCCGAAAGGATTCAAGTAAGTAGATCTAAGCTAAATAAAATCGGAACCTAAACTAGTTGATATTCCCCAGGCAGTGGCGCCAAAAACTTAATGCGGTCGTCGTAGGACTTCAACAAGAAGTTTTACAACTCTCTATGCAGGGTACCTAACCGTTATAGTGTAGTATAGGAAAGACACGGGGGTTGTTATCGTTCTCTAGGGGAATAGGCGTCAGTAAAGGTCCTAATTGAATGTAGCTAAGAACTATAGGTTGAGAGAAGATTATTTTTGTAATTTTGTCTTTTATGAAAGTAACTAAAATCTCGGGTTTTAAAGGTGGTTTGTTTTAAACTGTTAATTAAAACTAAATTAACCTAAGATTAGAGGAATTCGTATGATGAGAGAATAGTGTTTACTTAATCATGTATGATCCTTGGTAGCTTCTCCTAACTCTATTGACTTGTCACACTTGTGATGTATATGTAGGTATTATTCTAATGCATGGCGAATTACACAAAAACGCCATCTATGAAATAACTAACTAGAGAAACACACAAGTAAGGTAGTATGACGACTATTACAAGGCCTCTAGTCTAGATAAATGCGTTTGTATTAATACCTAAAGGGGATCATCCACACACGGGTAAGGTAGTATGAAGACTATTACCGGTGGAATTCTTTCTACGCAATCATGTCTCCCAAGATCTCACGATAAGGGACTAAACATGCACACACATCAACAAGAGGCAACAAAGTTAAGATCTACATACCAATTCACATATAATCAAAAGAAAACACTTAAGAGATCTAGCCAAGCATGTTCAAGATAGAGGAAGCACAATTATATATCAAACAATAAGACATATTGATGGACCCACCCTCCTCCCACGCGTATATATATGATATATATAAGACAAATTATTATTAAACATTATTAATCCGATTAAATCGTTGGTTTTGTTTATTTAGTGCGGGGGGTAATGATTTCTTCTCTCGAGGTGGCAAAACATTCTTAAGACTTAGCGGGACTTCTTTCCTAGACCTTGACACATTAATTCCGTCACAATGTAAGCAGTCCGCATAAAAGCATCTTTTGTTTGCTGAATTAATTATTTAGGGATTAACAGTCAAATGTGTGAGTCTTGTTAAACTTTGTTCATAGAGACTTGTACCCCACATTCTACCCCCCCCCCCCCCCCCACCTGTCATGGCATGTTTATACACTAGTAGTCCACTTGTCAATATCCTAATGGAATCAGTACGTTATTTGTTGAATTTTCTAGGTCACCTTCTTGTCAACCGTTCAATTAAACCATTGGCAATATCCAATTAACTAGTTAAAGCTCGATGCGTAATATTTTTTTTCCTTACACAGATTTTAGAAGGACAATACTTGGGATCCTATGATTCTAGATGTAAAATCACTATATGGAGAGCTTATCTCGGACTCTAGATTAATTGGGCGTATCACTAGATCTAGTGTGAATGATAGGTCGCATACAAAAACCGGTAAACAAGACTAAATTGGATAAAACATAATCAAGCATACAACGTAAATCAAGGAAATCGAGATAAACAATACAAATGTGTTCCAGTTTTTATATCCCCCCCCCCCCCCCTCCCCCCCCCCCCGCCGCCCGCCCCCCCCACCCCCTATCCCCCTCGCTCCGAAGGTATTAGCCTTTTTTTTTAAATCATAGTAAATCTCAGAGCAATTATTGTAGCAAGGTAAACTACGAATTATGTGTGATTGTTACAAAAACTGAATAGATTACTAATGTATAGAAATACACGTGTGTCTCCTATGGAATGATAACGTGCCTTGACCTCTTCTGCCGCTTTTTTCCTCTGAAATCGACATTTTGTAGTTTAGGTACGCGAGAAAAACTATGGAGTTTTAGCTACACACAAAACTCGTTTTTAGTTTTGTATATATAGGGTCTAGAAGTCGGTTTCGTTACGGGTTATCCAAGGAATAGATACGGGCGTATTGGGATTTTCTTGGGTAGGGACAATGTTTGATATCTTCTAGAATATTCCATACTATACGGCGTTTGAGTCTCTCTGGATACGGCGTATTGTGTGTGTGTCATTCCTCTCCTTGTGGTCTTTGGGGAGTGCAGCCGCGGATACGTCGTATCCCTTCTTGATGGAGACAGCGTATTGTCTTTTTTTTTTTTTTTTTTCTTTTTGGTTTTTTTCGAATAGTAATCTTAAAATATTTCGTGTGTTAGCTCAAAGTGCGTGCTTTTGCTTATGTATTCACAAGAACTCATTATTTCCTGCAATTCTAAATATAAACGATTAAGTAAGTAATTCTTTGCAATAACCTAAGCAAAATGGTTTGTACATGAGATAAATGAAACAAATACCAAACATTCAGATCTTCATAATAATGGCTAATACCCGAAGGTATTAGCCTTCAGACGTCATAATAAATAGGTTAATAACATGGGATAAATGATGCTATAAAATAGACGTTATTTGATATCATTAAATATCCCCCCACTTGAATCCTACTTGTCCTCAAGTAGCCTTTAGAAGTTTATAAAAATGTATCCCTAAGGATATTTTCCGTTAAAGCATTTATTTGATCTATTACAAGTACACAACGAAACACCTCACAAAATAGGAAGATGAAAACACTCAATTTACTCAACTAAACTATGTGGTAACATGTAATTAATTTGCTCAATTGCTCGGTCGTGATGAGTATTCTATCATAAGCTTGGCAAGGATACACATCTCCACCACTAAATCCAAGGAGTAACAAGTTTATAAAGGTAAATATGGGTTTTTTTGTATGGAAAGGCTTACGGTTGATCATTCTACAATCAATCACTAGAAGTACCATTCCAACTCGGCAGTTAAAGCACACATACATGGCCGTAACAACGGAATATACATGTGTGTTTGATCACATCCCCATTCGAATTTAACCAACGGTTAGGATGAAAAATGATATAGGGTATGAACCTTCTAACTTTCACCAAAAGTTGTAAACCAACGAGGCAGCTAAGACATGTATACATGACCGTAACGACAAAATAGACATGCACGCTCGAACAAGTCCTCCTTCGCGTAAAACCAGTGGCTAATCATTAGGTAAGATGGAGGTAAATTGTTGTTAAATAAAAATCAAGAAATAAATAGATTAAGACTAAGATACAAGCTGCTAGACATTTTTCCTGACTGTTACCATGATAAAGACACAACTATTTCCAACGTCTTGATCATAGATCAAAAACAACAACCTAAGTTGGCGTTCCCGTAACGGTCAACTTCCCAATCATCCCAAAACTTTACATACTCTACAAGGCAAGTGGTGATATCTTCCACTTTGTACAATACTCTACATCGTCGATTTGTATCAACGAATAATCGATCCTTCGTGTAATTCCTTCGGTTCTTGCTTTGCGAAACGATTATCTTCAAACTTTCTTTCTCTCTCTTTTTGTTGCAATTTTTTCTCATTTTTTCTTATTTTTTTCAATCTAACTATATACGAAACTCGGAGTAGTTTCACCATCTTCACGATCATAATAATTCCGGATAATTCCTTCGATAGTTCCTTCGTTCTTCGGACTCACCATTAATTGTGATGGTAGTAAAATCACATGAGTTTTGACTATAATATACATTCCCATTTGCAATGTGCAAATTTCCAACCGCACCAAAGATAGAAAATGACACAAGACTCAGGAAATACAAACTTTACACTTTAAGCAACTAGCAACTGTAAATTAAACTTAATCTAACAGGGTAGGTTAAGGTGTAAGGGTGTAACGAAACAAATAATTGGTGTAATTCCTAAAGGATTGGTTCTACGGGTTGTTCTAGTGGATCTTCACTCTAAAGATGAGAGTGGAAAAGGGTTTAAACTAGAGGTTAACTAACCGGTGTAGTTAGTTAATAAACAACATGGAAAGGCGATTTGGGTGTAATCCTAAAATTTACCAATTTAAACAAGTTACTCCAATTAAATCCATAATACTCATTATTGTGGTCTCGAGTGATATACCAAGCCAAGTTCTAAAGTCCACTACATCACCGACACACTCATATTTTGTAGAATTTGGGTAAACATTTGGAAACGGATAGGCTAAATTCTCACAATATCTAACAAGGGTTATTGTGTGCGGGTTATGTATCAAGTAATTTTCACAAAAGTATGCTTGAATTTTTTTTAAATTTGAGCATAATTTAAGCATTTTAGTGTGAAAAATAGGACAAGTATCATTCTAATTCCCATCCCCCACTTGAATTATACAACGTCCTCGTTGTATAGTTAAAACATTAAAAATACGGGAATTAAAAAGAATTAGAATGAGAAACTCCCCTGATATTTGCTCGGTAGATTCTCCATGTAGGTTTGTTGAGCAAGATTGTGTGTTGAACAGCCGTCTTGAAGTTTCAAGACTCCAACACTTTAAGATCTCCAGATTTGTAAATTCTCCACCAATATTCGTCGATATTTCTTTTACGAGGTCCTGTGTAAAATAGGAAAAAACATGCATTTATATCTTGGTATCTACGGTTAATTTAAACTAAACTAAACAAACTAAATACGGGTCAGTCTGGTGAATACACCGTATCATGTGAATGAATACTCCGTATTGTCAGAACTATAACACCCCGTGTTTTAGGACAATGTACGACGTTGATAAAGTCGCTATTTATTTTTTTATTGTACGCGTTTGTTTTTAATGGAAATCATTAAGTTAAATCGCGTAAGCAAGAAATAATCAGTTAACGTAAACGGGCATCAAGCAAAT
>BQNB010114636.1:0-21714 GCA_026074375.1 Tanacetum coccineum
TAAAAAGAATCTTTAAATACCTAAGAGGAACCATTAATAGGGGTCTCTGGCATCCAAAGGAATTTTCTATTGCTTTAACAGCTTATGCAGACGCTGATCATGCGGGTTGCCAAGATACTAGACGAAGTACATATGGAAGTATGCATTTATTAGGAGACAGACTTGTTAGTTGGTAATCAAAAAGGCAGAAAAGCGTTGTGATATCCAGTACGAAAGCTGAATATATAGCCTTGTTTAGCTGTTGTGCTCAAGTCCTTTGGATGAGATCACAGCTTACCGACTATGGCCTTAGATTCAATAAATTTCCAATGTACTGTGATAACAAAAGCGCTATTACCTTATGCTGCAACAATGTTCAACATTCTCGATCAAAACATATTGACATCAGATTCCACTTCATAAAAGAGCAAGTTAAAAATGGAGTAGTAGAGCTTTACTTTGTCAATACGGAGTATCAGCTAGCGGACATCTTCACTAAAGCCTTTGGCATAGAAAGAATTAAATTTCTTATCAACAAGTTCGGAATGCGATGTTTTATGTCGGAGACCCTGCAACAATTGGCAGTTAAAGCTGAAGAATAGTGGTGGTACCTATTCAAATATCATGTATATAATATCTATATATATTAAAAACTAGAAAAACCAAAAAGATTTTTTCATTTTCAGAAAACCTTTATAAACACAAAAGACAAAAATATAAAATCTTTAAAACCAAAGAAAAAATTAAAAAAATGAGAAAAATATAAAAAGAGGTAATAATGGCATGTCTTCTGAAATCGATAACATTTACGGTCTTAGAAATATTATTTAATAATGATACGAGGCTGTAAATGAAGTTCGAGCAGAAGTTCAAAAGTTTTTAAAACATGCAAATATGGCTTGCTATTATTTCAGATAGCAACCCGGTCATCATCTTAAAGGCAAGTATTTCAAAAAGAAAACTTGACCTCATAACGGGAATTTATTCTTGGGCATGGTCTACTTTATGACCATGCAAAGGCTTGTGTTTAATTTGCAACACAACCCGTGCTTTCTATATTCCATAAGAGTATGTATCAGTGCACTTATGTGTGAAAATAAGATAAATCTTATTTACATTGGTGTTTCTTTATCAAAATAAAACATTGCTTCATCAGAAAATGCTTTTCAAGTACATTTAACCACTCAAACAACGACTACAACTCTTTAAATAGAAAACAGGTCATTGTTTAAGGGGGAGAAAATGTCAAATATCTTCTTCATAAAAGATGCTTTAGAAGGAAAAAGGTTTTTAAACAATAACGGAATATTAGTTTTTTAAGGAAAGTTAATTAAGTTTAGCTTATGTGTGCCTTCAATTTTATGTGTTTATGCCTTCAGGTAGTAAATGTGTGAATTTAAGTGCTTAGGTATACTAGTTAAAGCATTAGGGACTAAGTGTGCCAATGGTTAAAACTTAAAATGCCTAATATAACTTATATTCACAAAATGAAAAGGGTATAAAACTAGAGGGGGAGAAAGTCTCAAAAAACGAAACTCGTTTTTATAACACTCCCTCACCTATGTTGTTTCCTCACATACTTTCCCTCTCTCCAAGCCATTTTCGAATCGCCATCTTCCAGTCTGCCATTTTCTGTTGATAACAAGAAGTAAGGTAAACCAAAAAAGTGATCTACATAGTCTAAACTACTTACTTCTTAACCGAAATAGGTTTTTACACAGTATTGATCTCGAAAAACCCTAAAAATCAAATTAGGGTTCTTGAAAATCAATACTGTGTAATACTTCAAATTGAATGAGGGGTTATGTGTGTTTAGGTGTTGTTAACACTCGACTAATTCGGTTTTATAAATGGTTAACATATAATTGAGTTATGGTCAATCATTCTATACAAAAATTTGGGTTTTTGGGTTAGGATGTTTAAAGTTTGTGGGTTTTGTGATAGGAAGCTAGTTTACTTATTCTTGAATGAGTTTGAATGTATAAAACATACCCTTGTTAGTCAAAATCTTGAATGTATGCATCTTGTTGTATGTTCATATTTGGTTTGAATGTTTTATGCGATTTTTGTTGTTTCTGTGGTGATTTTTGTGAAATAAGTACTTATATGTTGTGCTTATATGATAAAAATGCTAAATGATGCAATCTTGAAGACAAATTCATGTTTGTGAAATTTCTGTGTGAACCAATCTATTGGCTCCCTTCAGGAATTGAACTACTGGTTTCCTTAAGGAACCGATCTACTATTTTTCTTTAGGAACCGAACTACTGGTTTCCTTAATAAACTGATCTAGTGCTTCCCTTTAGGAACCGAACTACTAGTTTCCTTAAGGAACCAATCTATTGCTTTTCTTTAGGGACCGAACTACTGGTTTCCTTAAGAAACTGATCTACTGCTTTTCTTTAGGAACCGAACTACTGGTTTCCTTAAGGGGCTGATCTACTAGACCACCTTAAGGAACCGATCTACTAGACTTTCTCTATGAACCGATCTACTAGATTGTCTTTAGGAACCGATCTACTAGATTACACTTAAGGAACCGATCTATTGGTGACATTTTAGAAATCGGTTTACCTTTTAAGACCAAAAAAACTTAAGATCAAATTTTCAATTAGAAGGTGACTTAAAACCTTAATTAGGGAGATAATTAAAATTGGTTAATTCTGCACTCTAATCAAGTTAAACTGGCTTAATTGTAAGGTAAAACAAGGACAAATAAAATAAGGCATAGGGTATCAAAATTATCTAACTAGTTAGAATGAACACGATTCCTAAATGATCAAACAAGTTTCCTAAATACCTTAAGCATTTATGTCAATCTAAGTTGTCATTTAAAGGAATAGATCATAAAAAGTGCTAAAAGTCTTACAAAGCCTAATCCTTAAGAAATTTTTGCATCATGAAACAACTTAAAGTGCTCACTTAAAAGGTCTCTATAGTGTATTATATAAAATTAGTTATACATAAACTGTATTGATCCTTTCTTAGTAGAATCATGGATACCACAAAATCTTAGCAAATTGCTTTGGATGATGCTCTAGTCGCTCCTACTAACCGTCTTAAGATTGGGAAATGCAATCACTAACTAAGCTTCACTCTCAAATCTAATGAACCTACTATTCAAGTGGTAGTAGACATTCTGAAACTCACTCCCTTCTACAAAGCATTTCAGAAAACTGCTAATGTACCAGTAATCTACATGCAAGAGTTCTAGGCCACTGTCTCCATCCATCATACTTCACTTCATTTCAAGATGAACGACAAAAGACACACTCTTAACCTTGAAAACTTCAGAGACATGCTCTAGATTTGCCTTAGACTACCAGGTTAGAAATTTGAAGATCCTCCACTTGAAGAGGAAATTCTCTCTTTTATTAGAGATCTTGGCCACACTAATGAGATAAAGGTCTTAACTAATGTCAATGTTAACCACATGCATCAACCCTGGAGATCATTTGCTTCTATCATCAATAGGTGTCTAATTGGAAAAACTACTAGTTTAGACAGCCTTCGCTTGTCACGTGCTCAAATCATTTAGGGAAGGTATCATAAGAAGAATGTTGATTATGTCTACCTACTGTGGAAAGACCTGGTATATCAAGTGGAGAACAAGAACTCAAAGAAGAACAATGACATGTGTTATCCACGATTCACCAAAGTCATCATATACTACTTCATGTCAAAGGATCAGTCAATATCAAGGAGAAACAAGATGTTTTGGCACACTACCAGAGATGACCCCATGTTTAACACGATAAGAGTTATCTATGGACATCAAGACACAGATATATGGTGCTATTCTCCCTGATGAATAGACTAACCAAGAAATGTTAGATTCCAAAGCTTACAAGGAGTACTACGTTGTTGCATCTGGAGCAGAACCTCCAAAAACAAAAACAATGTACAAGAAGAAGGCAGATGAACCCGTCACTCCTTCCAAGTCCAAGACTGCTCCTGCTTCTAAAGGTTCCAGACTCAAATCTCTAGCAAAGGTAGTTAAAACTGACAAGAAGAGGCGACCTCCTACGATGCAAAAAACCAAAGGATTAGTTATACTATCTAGGGTATCATTAACTAAGGCTGAACAAATTAAGCTGGCTACGAAAAGAAGCAAGACATAATTCCACAGCTCTCAGGCAAGTGGCTCGGGTAATGGAGTTGACACATAGTCAAAGGTTCCAGATGAGCAACAACAAAAGGACAGTGGTACAGATAAAGGAGCTGGTGACAAACTAGAGGTTCCTGATGTACCCAAATATGACTCAGAGAGTGATGAAGAATCTTAGACATTTAGTCAAGATGAGGAAGATGTTGATGAAGAGACAGATGTTAATTATGATAGTGATGAAACTGAATCTGATAATGATGGAGAACATCTTACTCACCCTAACTTGTCAACTTATAAAGCAAATGATAAGGAAGAAGAACAAGAAAAAGCAGATGATGAAGAATTATCTTCTTATCAGAGAGTGTCAACACCACCTAAATATGAACTCACTGAAGAAGAAGAAGAAAATAAAGAGGGTGATGATGAGGATAAGGATGGTGAACAGGAACAAGACGATGAAGATGATCTGTACAGAGATGTGAATATTAACCTGGAAAGAAGTGATGCTGAAATGACTGATGCTCAAGCAAACAAAGAAACGAAAGATGCTCATGTGTCTTTAACTGCTGTGCCTCTAATAGTACAACAACAAAGTTCTTCTGTTTCATCTGACTTGGTGTTAAAGTTCATAGACCCTTCTCCAGACATAGGTATTGACTTAATCTTAAATCCAAACATTCAGTCACAAACTCTTGTCAATGTCCTAGTTTCCGTCACTGCTGAGACACCTTCTTATGATACAATAATTCCTCCACCACCTATCCCTATCATTCAACCTCTACAACATACACCAGAATCCACAACAATAACAACTATTCTAACAATGACCTTGCCAGATATTCCTAACTTCGCATCCTTATTCCGGTTTGAACAACGGGTATCCGCATTGGAAACTAAAATGTCTGAGTTCAAACAAACCAATCAATTTGCTGACGCTGTCTCCTCCATTCTGGGCATTATTGATAACTATCTTACTTCCAAAATGAAAGACGCAGTGGATGTGGCTATTCAACTATAAACAAACAAGCTTAGGGAAGAATCTCAAGCTGAGAATCATGAATTTCTCAATCAGGTAAACTCAACCATGAAAGCAATAATCAAAGAGCAGGTTTAAGCCCAAGTCTCCAAGATTATGCCAAAAATTGAGAAATATGTAACAGAATCTCTAGGAGTTGAAGTGTTGGTCAGATCAACCAATCAACCTCAGACGTCTTACGCAGTAGCAGCTTCGCTATCAGAATTCGAGTTAAAAAAGATTCTTATTGACAAAATAGAGACCAATAAATCAATTGATAGGTCAGACGTTCAAAAGGATCTCTAAAAAGCATTGGTCGAATCATACAACTCTAACAAAGATATCATTTCCTCATATGGTGATGTTGTCACACTAAATAGAAGTAGAGATGATCAAGACAAGGATGAAGACCCCTCCGCTGGATCAAACCGAGGGTCGAAGAGAAGGAGATCAGGCAAAGAAGTTGAGTCATCAAAAGAACTGGCACATCAGGAGTCCAAGTCCACAAGTTCTTCAAAAGGTGCATCCAGATCTCAACCAAAATCTTCAAGCAAGTCTGCTCATGCAGGAGCATGGTCAAAAAGTTGATGATTTAGAAGAACACTCACATCAAGAGTTCAACACAGGAGATGATGATGTAATTCCTGTACGGGAGACACTAGAGGATGCAAGTCAGTGGAATCCACTAAGTTCTCCAACTCCTGATTGTGAATGGCACAAAACAAAGACTACTGACAAACGACCACCTCAACTATGGATCTAACAACTGGCTCAAGCTACAGGCATTCAATCTTCGTTTAATGAGTTTTTGGCTACTCCCATCGACTTCTCTGCATTCATAATGCACCGGCTCAAAATTGAAAATCTAACTCAAGAACTATTGACCGGTCCGACCTATGATCTTATAAAAGGCACGTGCAAGAGTGTAGTGGAATTAGAGTATCAATTGGAAGAAGTATTCAAAGCTACCAATGATCGGTTAGACTAGCACAATCTAGAAGGGAACCCATATCCCCATGATCTCAGCAAGCCCCTACCTTTAATTCAGAATGAACGAGGTCATCAAGTTATTCCTTAGGATTACTTCATCAACAATGATCTTGAATACTTGAAAGGCGGGAGCTCAAGTCAAAAATACACCACTTCTGTCACCAAGATGAAGGCTGCTGATTATGGTCAAGTAAAATGGATTGAAGACAAGGTTTCAAGAATATGGAGTCCGGTAAAAGTTGTCTACTACAAGCATGCTTACTGGGGAACTTATCACTGGGGTCCAAAATGTCAGAAATTCTACAGATATGCTACCAACATGGAATCATAAAAAGACGTCTACTCCAGACACAAGATTATTGTAGTAACCAGTCTCAAGATCATGCAGTTTTTTGGTTACAGTCATCTGGAAGAGATTATTGTTCGAAGACAGGACGATCAGCTATACAAGTTTAGAGAAAGTGACTTCAAAAGACTTCATTGACAAGACATTGAAGATATGTTACTTCTCCTTGTTCAAGGTAAGCTGACCAACCTCAATTTAGAAGAACGGTATGTACTAAATGTAGCTTTACGAATGTTTACTAGATGAATCATCATTCAAGAATGTGTGGAAGATCTATAATTGGGAATCAAAAGCTACCAGAAGAAGATCAACCTCACAAAGCCAAACACATACCATTAAGATCTTAAAAGAATGACTCCCTACACCGCTTATCCTGATATCCAAGGCATTATCTATGAAGATGAGATAAACAAAAATCGTCTGATGCGCATTGATGAACTTCATAATTTCAGTGATGGCAAACTCAACCATGTTCATACTGCTCTTAATGATATTGCTACGGGGCTTCAGATGGACTACTTGCCTAAGAGAAAATGGAGTAAACAAGACAAGCAAAGAGCTCGTGTGATGATCAATGCCATTGATAAGAAGCTCAGAGATAGAAGATTGATGCGAAATTTGGAAAAGTTTGTTGGTGGAAGACCTTACGAGGGAGACCTACAGCTGCTGTAAAGGAACATATGATTTTTCACATGATGTTCTCATATCTCAGGTCAAACCTCGTACATAATATACTTGTAAATATGTAAATAAGTAGTATAGACTTATGATGATAATAAGGAGTGCTTGAGTATAATGTTTTCAAGAATTTTTGTTGGGATTAAAAGACTTCTTGATGATCTTAGAGTTATTGTTGCTCAGATTTGTGTTACTGCTGCTAAGCTAAAGTTAGTGTTGTTCATTAACTTTAATGAAAAATATGCTAAGTAGTTAGTGCTGCTAGTATAAAGTTAGTACTACTAGTTCACAGTTACTACTGTTAGTATATATTAGTACTGCTAGTATAAAGTTAGTGCTGCTAGTGTAAAGTTATTACTGCTGGTGAAGATTGAAGAAAATATTTTAAGTAGTTACTACTACTTGTGCTCAGGTAATGTTGCTGGTGTATAAGTTACTACTGCTTAAAGATTAAGACTGCTGAAAGAGTTTCTACTGTTAGAAAAAGGATAAAGACAGAAGAAAGGATAAAGATTGTTTGGAGATCAAGATTACTTACGTGATAAGTATTAGTTATTTATAGAATAGATCATAGAGAATATTCTAAGTCTTAGGAATATATTGTAAATCGACTAGGACTCCTTGGTGTATAAAAGGAGGTCCTAGGGTATAGAGTTTAATATGTTGTTTTACGATTTGATAAGTGTTATTCATAGCTTCAAGGTTTTATAACCCTAATACTAGGAGAGTATTCGTATTATTTTTAATAATATTGGAGCTTTTATTGTTTGTTGAATTGTGATCTTACGTTATTGTTTCATTAAGAATTATTCTTAATATTAAAGATTAGATTCTGCATAATCTCTAAAACACACAAAGTCTCTACTATAGTTGTGTTAGATTTATCTAATATAACTAAACCTTATACAAGCTAAGGAATTTGATCTATTGAAGTAGGATCAATAAGTGGTATCAAAGCTTGTTGAGAAGCTCTGATCTAGAAGAATCTGTTTGTGTACACAAGATCTTGCTAAGAAGATATGGATCAAGAATCTGCACACATGGTGGCTACATCTAAAGTTCCCATGCTCAAACTGGGTGAGTTTAAGTTATGAAGGATAAGGATGGAACAATACATCCAGATGATAGACTATGTACAATGGGAAGTCATAGAGAATGGTGCATCCTTACCAAAAACAACAATTATGGAAGGTAAAGAGCAAGTGACGCCTATTACATCTGCTGAAGATAAGGCTCAAAGAAGATTAGAAGTGAAGGCTAGAAGTACTTTAATGATGGGCATTCCCAATGAACATCAGTTAAAGTTTAACTCTATAAAGGATGCTAAGAAGTTGCTGGAAGCTATTGAAAAGAGATTTGGTGGGAATGAAGCTACTAAAAAGACTCAAAGAAATCTCTTAAAGCAGCAATATGAAAACTTCACTGCTCCAAGCTCAGAGATGCTTGATCAAACTTTTGATAGGCTTCAAAAGCTTGTGAGTCAGTTGGAGCTTTTGGGTGAAAAGCTTTCACAAGAAGATGTTAATCAAAAGTTATTAAGAAGTTTGTCACCTGAGTGGAACACACATGCTGTTGTGTGGAGGAATAAAGCTGAGTTAGATACAATGAGCATGGATGATCTCTATAACAACCTCAAGGTGTATGAACCAGAAGTCAAAGGGATGTCTAGCTCAAGTTCAAGCACACAGAACATGGCTTTTGTGTCCTCTTCAAATAACAACACTAGCAGCTCTAATGAAGCAGTTAATGCTGCTCATGGAGTTACTACTGCTAGCACTCAAGTTAATACTGCTTACTCTACAAATATTGATAACTTGAGTGATGCTGTTATTTGTTCATTCTTTGCTAGTCAACCAAATAGTCCTCAACTTGCACATGAGGACTTGCAACAAATCCATCCTGATGACATAGAAGAGATGGATTTGAGATGGCAAATGGCCATGTTGACTATGAGGGCTAGAAGGTTTTTGAAGAATACAGGAAGGAAGCTTACTGTTAATGGCAATGAGACTATTGGTTTTGATAAGTCCAAAGTGGAGTGCTACAACTGCCACAAGAGGGGACATTTTGCTAGGGAGTGCAGAGCTCTAAGAAATCAAGACAACAAGAACAAGGAAAGCTCAAGAAGGAGTGTGCCTGCTTACGTTGAAATGGTTATTCAAAAACAAGCATGATGAAGAGAACACGGTCATCCGAAACAAGACTCGTCTGGTTGTGAGAGGGTACCGCCAAGAGGAAGGAATAGATTTCGAAGAATCCTTCGCTCCTGTTATCTAACATATGGAAGCTAACTAGGGATATTTTTGGCATAGTTGCACACAAATCGTTTCAATTGTGTTTCAAATGGACGTGAAAACTGCTTTCTTGCATGGTACGTTAAAAGAAGACGTGTATGTGTGTCAACCTGAAGGTTTCATCGATGCTGATCATCCAAGCCATGTCTACAAGTTAAAGAAGGCACTATATGGGTTAAAAGCAGAGCTCCAAGGGTCATTGATACGATTGAAACTTAGTCATTTGTTTATCCTACAAATCACTTCTTCAGAGGCACAATTGATCCAACGTTGTTTATTAAAGAACGCTTCGACGATGACATCTTAGTGTACAGTCTATCGTTGATGAATTTATCTTTGGTTCTACCACGCCAGGTATACCCAACTATTTTCTGACCTCTCAATAAAAGCCGCTTCAAAATGGTCGATGATTGGGGGATAAATGAACCAGTTTTCCTTGGATTACAAGTTAACCACCCCCCCCCGTTGGCATCTTTTTTAAAACAGTCCAACTAAACGTGTTAGAAATCCTTAAAAAATATGGAATGGAAACTTGTGACTCCCGTAGGTACTAACAAATATGAGATCAATACAAGCCTACCTTGATCAAAATGGTCCTCACATCGATGCAACCAACATATCCGTAGCATGATTGGTAGCCCTAAATGTATCTTAACGTCTATAGACCAGAACATTGGTACATGCTAACTTGTTTTATGTGCTCGTACCCTAAGCTAAGCCAAACACGAGAAGCACCTCAAGGAGGTTAAAAGGATCATTCGTCGTTATCTCCGGGGAACCGTTAATACGGGTCTGAGTATAACGAAGTATTCTGGTATTTGAACTCAACCGATTTATCAGATGCGGCTATGCGAATGTAAAGACAGAACCTTCAAGAGTACTTTCCGTGGAGCTCCATTCTTAGGCGAAGATGTTGTAGCATGGCCCAAAGAAACAAGGACTGACTTGCGCTGTCTAATTTAAATGTTACCTGAATTAATGGCCCGGAACAGAATATTGGTCTCTACCGTGTGCTGTGCCCAAGTCCTTTGGATTCGGACAACAGTTAACGGACTAATGGGGCTTTCACTTCAAAAGATTCAAATCTACTGTGATTCGAAAATCGCCATAGCCATATCCTGCACCAAACCCGGTCCAACACTCAAAAAAAAACACAACGTTGTCCGCTACCATTTTCATAAAGGAACACTTGGAAATTGGTACGGATTGAACTGTATTTTGTCAGACGGATTACCAATTGGCCGACCTCTCACAAAGCTCTTCAGTAGACTGATTTAACTATTTGGTTCTTCGCCTTTGGTATGCGCAGTTTACTCCTAAGAACTTGAACGTCTTGCAAAATCTCGGCAAATCTTTGTATACTATTATATAGAAAAACAAAATACAAAAAATATAAAACCAAGAAAACAAAATTAAAAATATAAACCTATAAAAACAAAATACTAAAATCAAAAAAAAAATTCAAAAAAAATTCAAAAAGAATCTTCTTCTTCTCCGAACATGTCCTCGGAAATCGATAAAATTAGCGCACCTAGAAATGTTGATATTATTAACACAGGTGAAAAAATGAATTATCGAGCGAGAGTTTTCTAAATGCTTTCAAAACATGTCCTTTCATTTTTTTTTCTCCTAATCACTTCTAATTAAATGTAGCTTAGGACTCGGTCTTCAAAGAAAGGAAAATGTTAAATTATGTCCATTTTCCAAACAAGCGGGAAGCTCATATCTTCTGGTCTTTGAGCAAAGTCATATATACAAATTCAAAGTTTTGAATGCACAAGAGAAGTTTTAAGGAAAATGTTGGTAAATAAGATATATCTCACAATATTTCCTGTTTAGCATAATTTTTTCAAGATATTCACAAAAAGAAATTTCAAATTCTTTAAAATTGTTGCTCAACAAACTCCCCACTCCAAGATTTTCAATCTATCTATAATTGAGGGGGAGTATAAAAATGATGATGTAATTCTACATGCACTCTGTGTTGCATCATCCATACTTTGTTCGGCTCATGGTGAATTCCGACATTAACATGTTTTTTAATTCACTAATTGGTCAAAAAATGTAAACACTATGCAATTTTTAAGGGGGAGAATAGTGATTAAAATGTGATCAATACGGATTAATAACGGATACGATCTTCAATCTATAAGTGCGTTCCCAAACCTCGCAAGTGCAAAACTCTTTCAGAAATGTGTGCATATGTTTCTATGTGAGCTTTTTGGTAACTCTAGAAACACTCAATGTGTCTTAAATGATTTCTAGAACACGTTGATTGATATTTTATCAAATGGTTTTATGGATCTTTATGGCAATACCTCAAAGACCGACCAACTATTTCTCAGGAGTTATAAAGGCGGTTAAGGTAGGTAAAATCGTTCCATGATCCAACCAGAACAAGAGGATCCTACCCCAGGAACAATCTAACTTCCATTAGATAGAGTAGAAGTCCTATGTATGATTGAAAAAAGGAGTAAAGTAAGAATAAGGAATAAGCTTGACTGAGATGGAGCATTGCTGAAAAACCCAACAAGTACAGTCATGAAGTCTTGGTAAGCACTGAAGTGGTTGAAGAATGAAAAAGAATTGTAAGGATAAAGGGTGAAAAGAAAGAAGCCATCCATACTAAAAAAACCTTAGCAGAAACTACTGGGTCAATGCATAATCTATCGGTAATCACAAAGATGATTCAGATATTGAAGTCAAGTCATCATGGACCCAGTGATGCAATGCACAACCCTCAGCCACTCAGAATCTCTCAAAAGATTTATGTTTCATTTCTCACGTAGATCAACACATTTCTATCAGCTCTCTCATTCCGAGATCGTTGATATTGAAAAGGTGGCAGTCCACTCCAGCCTCCGATTTCCAAATAACAAATGTGTACTATAGAGAGCTAGAGCCAACGAGATACCATCAAAATCTTACTAGTCACAAATTCCAATATACAAAATGTTGTAAACATTCATTATACAACATTTGGTATCATTAAGTCCCTACCATTAATCCTTGTGATAAATTGCCAATAACATCAAGTGATACTCCTTTAGATATTCACAGTGAAAGATGGAAATCCTATCTTTAGCCAACATCAAACACGCTCTTGGTAAGGTTGACTTGCGAGATTCTATATGAATTAAACTTGTGTCAACTGGAAAAGGAAACGAGGTGCGATTCTATAATGAATCAAACTTGTTTCAGTAAAATGAATTGAAGACTTTAATCAGAAAAGATATAACTAACTGATTCACGTCTTAACGTGTAGTCTCTTTTAGACGCTCCGGTAACGAGAACGGCTAGTGCAAGCTGCAAAACCCTGTCAAGTGAGATTCTTATAGAATCAACCTGATCACCGCAGTAATAAAACTAGATTAACGGGGAACCGAGGTTATTGCAACCGTTATTCGACTGAAGGCCAAAGACATTTGTCGTCATATTATATGTTTATCACTAACCTATACATGCAAGTTATCCTCTGACGTAGCACTTCTAGTTCCATCGACGCGTCAAAATTCACGACCTCATGCTCATTCCACAAAGATTCATACATGATGAGAAAGTCTCAAACATCAAAGTCTTCCGCAATCTCTGATGAACAACACTTCCTCATAACAACATTTTGTGGTACAAGTAATACATGTAAAAAGAAAATGTTGAGGGAGATTGTTAGCAAGCTTTCAAATCTTTGAGCATGAGGGGGAGACAACAAGAGCGCACGGCGGCATAAAATTCAAGGATAAAGATTTAGAGATCTCAGTTATAGTCAAGACAAATCGAAAGTCCACCAAAGACCACGATATCATATTTATGTCAAAGAATATCAAGTTAAAGGATCAAGTATCCAAGATCACAAGCATGCAAATGGAACTACAAAAGGAATTCCCAATAATAACAATGCTGCAAGACTCAAGAAAACGATCACAAGAAAGTATCCACAATTGAATGACTCACACCCGTTAGGGGAGGATTTGTTACCGTGTATTATAAAGTGATGGTCATTAAATATTCCCGAGCCTTTTATAAGTAAAATGTAGTTTAACCGGGAATTTTATTTAAGCTATGGGGGCCTAGTTGTCCGGGCTCACAAGCCCATTTGTATTAAGAACCGGCGGCCCAAAGTAAAGCCCCCAAAAATAGTCCCTACTTGTAACTAATATATGCCCTCTCCAAGTTGGAGAGGGAGTTGCTTCTCATTTTCCTTTCTTTTCATGAACAAAGTAACCATTTTTTTCCTTTTTATACTTTCTCTCTCAGAAATCTTTTTCTTATTTTGTGTTTTGGTGTGAAATGATAGCCTAACAAAGAGGTAAAAGGCTATGTCCTTCTGAAAGTCGATAACCATTAACGGTCTTAAAATGTCCGATTTAATAAGATAAACAGGCTGTAAATAAGTTCGAGCAGAAGCGTTCCAAAAGATTTTCAAAACATGCCAAAAATGGCTTGCTATTATTTCAGATAGCAACCCGGTCATCATCTTAAAGGCAAGTATTTCAAAAAGAAAACTTGACCTAATAACGGGAATTTATTCTCGGGCATGGTATACTTTATGACCATGCAAAGGCTTGTGTTTGCTTTGCAACACAACACGTGCTTACTTTATTCCATAAGTGTACGTGTCAGTGCGCTTATGTGTCAAAATAAGAGAAATCTTATTTTTATTGGTAAAAAGTTGTCTTCACAATGAATCAGTGTTTTCAGTAATCACAAAAAGATTTTCAAAGACAATTCGACCACTCAAACAATGACAACAGCTCTTTAAATAGAAAATGGGTCATTATTTGAGGGGGAGAAAGTGTCATCAAATAAGCTTTTAAAACGGTCTCTCAAAATAAGTCACGGAATAAACGAATAAAGTTTTTGATAATGACGGATAACAATTTAAATGGGAGTTAACTTATATTAACTACAAGGGCTTTAGATGTCATTTGTTTCAAACTTTAGGGACTTATTAGTACTTTGAGACTTAGTGAATTTAGGCTTTAAACTACAGACGATCAATATTCCCAACACCTCATAGTTTGAAAAGACTTAGGAATGCTTGGAAATACTTTCAATATTTTAAAAAAGCCCTTAAAGTTTGATTTTTTTTAAATCCCAACGGCAAAAAAAGATTTAAGCTTATTAATTCTTCAAACACGATCTCAAGTATATGTGCGTATAAGGTTTTGCTGATTTCGAGGTATCGAAACCAGCAAGGGGGAAGGAGTAGATACACTAGAACGTACAACAAGTACGACCGTGAAAGAGATCCAAGCCGTCATTGATATTAGTCCCATTATCCGGGAAGACGAATGTCCCCAAACCGCAGAGAAAATTAGTGTTTTTAACTTGTTACTTTTTCGGTGCACTATTTCATCCACATAGGGAAGAGATATTTGTTATTTTTATATCAGCATTTGAATAACCAAGGGAAGTGTTGTAAGAAGATTTATTCTAAACGTGAGAAGATTGGTTACTGATTCAAGAAATGCTTCCTCAAACGGTTAATCACTAAGCTTATTTTTTTTAAAGAGAGTAGAATTAGTTGACAAAAGAGTACCATATTTTGATAATTATGAATGATTCCTTAAGATAGTCAGTATTCTGCAGAAAGAAATGAGTACATTTGGGACTTAGTTGACTTAGGTGTTATCATTTCGACTACTTAGAGGGAATAATTATGACATCCGAGACTTAGTTGACTTTGGTGTTTCAACTCACATCATCACTATCGTGTAAGGAGAAATACGGACATCTGGGACTTAATTGTCTTTGGTGTTACGGTTTCAAATTAATTGTGTACTTCGGATATTTAGGCTTTTTACATCAAGACTACTTGTGGCAGCTTGCAAGAAAGTTTTGAATCTACTCAAGAAATGATTGCTGGTTCGAGGGGAAGCTAATACAACTTTCAAATGGAGATTATCGAGACGGACTACAGATTGCTAACATGGACAAAATGACTTTGTCATTTTTGGTTTGAATATTTTCAGGTTCCATAGTCTCAATACATTAACTTGTGATATATATAAATGGTATTAGTGTAGACTTAAAAATTAGCATATATAGTGTTTGAGTAAGAATTTCAATTAAATTTTCTTAAGTAAATTCAAAAAAAAAAAAATTAACAGCTACTCAAAGCAACATTATAATAATACCCTCATAATTTGAGGGGGAGCATTAAAAATGTTCCTAATACGGCTTGTTAATAATTGGACATTTTTTCCCTAAAAGCAGTTATATTTGAATCAATTGATATCCAAAATATCAAGAGATTTAAAATTTTGATAAGGGAAGAAAATGTGATTAAAATATATGGCTAAAGATGTGAATTTTAAGATCTCTAGTGTACGTTATCCCATATATGTGTTAAACTCTTTTGATTAATCGATGCACATATGAAAAAGAGGGGGGGCAAATGGTAACGTGTTGGTTGAAATGTGGAAGTACCAAAGACCGACCATTTAAATTACTGTATTGGAGTTATAAGGTGGTTAATTTTAGGTATCCATTCCCATGATCCAGCTAGAACCGGAGTGATCTACCCAGGGATATTCCACTAGATAGTGTAGAAGTCCTTAGGTATGAAAAAAAGGAGTAAAGTGAGATTAAGGGAAAAGTGCCGACTGAGATGGAGCTAGTACTTGGACAAACGCCAACAAGGTACTATTTATGAAGTTCCTCGTAGCGCTAAAGGGGTTAAAGAATTAAAAAAGAAAAGTGTAAGATAAATGGTGAAAGAAAGGAATCCCCTCCTGACACTTAGGCAGAAAACCGGGTCAATACATCTTAGGTCAATGAATCACACAGATGATTGCTGACATAGCAGACTTACATCATGGACCCATTGATGAAAATGCATAACCCTCCAAGACCACTCAGAATGTCTGAATAGATATATGTTAACATTCACACAGAATAACATGCGTTTCTAATCATTTTTCTCCACCATTAGATGTATTGAAAGGTGGTCAGACTCCTCTAGCCTCCGATCACCACAAACCAATGAAACACAAAATGAGTCTAGAGCCAAAAGAGATCATCCATAAATCTCATTAGGATGCTTTTCAAAATTATGCTTGCTATCGCACATAATGTGAATAACAAGAAATATATAGAGTCCTACGTATTATCCTTGTGATTTTGCCAGAACATCAGAGTGTTACTCAAGTAATCACAGCTCATGGTAGGTGACTTGTGCGATTCTATACGAATCAAGCTTGTGACAACTGGAAAGAAACAATGGTGCGATTATATATGAATCAAACTTGTTCTAAGAAATGAATTAATGATTGATGATGAATTTTTGAAATGATTAAAACTATCGATGTGTCACAAAAACACTTTAGCAAGTGATACGTTGATTGATTTTTAAATTGATTTTTATATTTCAATCGGTGAGACTTCGTCTTGCTGGTTCACTCACACCGTGTTGTCTGCTTTGAGACGCTCCAGTAATGAGAACGGCTAGTGCAGCTGCGAAACCCTGTCAAGGAGATTCTTCAGAATTCTACCTGATCACAAGCAGTATTTATACTATTCAACGGGGAACTATGGTTATTGCAACCGTGTTCGACGAAGTGACAAAGACACTCTCGTCCATATCTGTTGATTATCACTAACCTAAACCTGCAGGTACTCCCGACGATTGGTGCAGATGATCCCTAACGAGTCATGATTCATAGCCATATGCTCATACCCGACCAACAAATATAAAAACATCATGAAAGCTCAAGTACATGTTTCAAGACTTCCGCTACTCTGATACCGTACGTCCTACTTGAAGCGACGAAGTGTTAAAGTTAAGAACCTCAAGAAAGATGCATTATTAAAGCTTTTCAAGTTAACATATCAAGAAAGGTATGAGCATGTCAGTCTAAAAGTCACAAGTTCACAAGATGGCAAATTTTACAAGATGGAAAAAAGAGATTATGCTTGGTTAATGATCTCAAGATGCTCAAGATCACACAGTTACATACAAGTCAAAGGAACAAGCTCAAGCCTAAAGTCAGTGATCACTACAAGATAAAGAAAAGAAAAAGAAGTCTGCGAGCACAAGAACGAAGACCTTCATAATATGCTAGGTTTAAGTTTTTGTAAAATGGAGCGACCTCCCTTAGGGGGAGATTGTTAGGAACACGAAAGTGTTGGTCACTTCCATTGATATCATTAGATAGCTCATTTAGTTATTTTTGGAAACTTACTAGGCTAGTTAGCCCAAGGCCCATGGAAAGCCCATGTAAGCCATGTCCATAGCCGGCCATAGGAAGTATAAGTACCCTTTTCATGCTATGGAAAAGGTATTGGTTGTTCATTATTTTACACACATTAATGCATTTTCTCTTCATGTTTACTTTCTCTCTCTAAAGTGTTCATCCAACTTCTCTCTCTAAAACTACCTCTCTGTCCCTCATCTTATATGTTATTAGATATTCTTCAGAACATCATGTATCTATCAGGGAGGGGATGATCAATCATTCTTTATACGGTATTTATCAGAATCCAAAATGGCTTACATGAGAAGGGGTATGAGTCGGTGTAGATCGGCACGAACACTTGTTATTAGTGCAGTCGATTGGGTCACTTTACTTGAGGCTGCACTACAAAGCTAATTTGTGGAATTTATAGTTTCTTGTGGACTTACAAAGGTCGACATATTCGTCAAAAGAAAGTCCGAAAGATCAACGTCAAAGAAGATTGAAGGACATGTTCGCATTTGACGTCTTGTGCCATAAAGATGTTTTACGACTTCTTCTTCGTACTGTCATGTATATCATGAATCGAAGAGATTAGATAGGGTGTTAGTCATATAATTTGTAGATGGAGAACAATTTGTTACTAAAGATATCATTGAAGGGAATAGTTAACCAAATATCGAGGTAAGAACTTCATGGAATAGAAAGATTATCAGGGTTGCATCTCTGACTAGAGGTACGATCCTCGTATACGAGCTAACAACATACTAAGTTCCAAAATAACAAAATGAGTCTATCACTGATATCTAATGAAGTGCCCGACACTTTCGTGTTCCTAACAATCTCCCCCTAAGGGAGGTCACTCCATTTTACAAAACATAAACCTAGCATACTATGAAGGTCTTCGTTCTTGTGCTCACAGACTTCTTTTTCTTTTCTTTTTCTTGTGAATATGGAGTAGTGATCATTGACTTTAGGCTTGAGCTTGACTTGAGTGTGAATATGTGATCTTGAGCATCTTGAGATCATCAACCAAGCATAATCTCTTTTTGTCTTCTCGTAAACTTTTCCATCTTGTGAACTTGTGACTTTTGGACTGACATGCTCATACCTTTCTTGATATGTTAACTTGAAAAGATTTAATAATGCATCTTTCTTGAGGTTCTTTAACTTTAACACTTCGTTGCTTCAAGTAGGACTTACGGTAATCAAGTATCGAAGTCTTGAAACATGTACTTGAGCTTTCATGAAGTCTTTATGTTTGTCGGTCGGGTATGGGCATGTGGCTATGAATCATGACTCGTCAGGGATCAGTTGCACCAATCGTTGAGAGTACCTGCAGGTTTAGGTTAGTGATAATCAACAGATATAACGAGAAGTTCTTTGTCCACATTCGCGAATATGTTGCAATAACCATGGTTTCCCCGTTGATCAGTATAAAATACAGCTGTGATCATTAGAATCTGCAGAATACCTTGACAGGTTTCTCAGTTGCATCTAGCCTTCACATTACTGTAGCATCTCAAAAGCAACAACACGGAGGTGATGAACCAACACGACGAAGTCTCCACCGATGAAATATAAAAATCAATTTAAAAATCAATCAACTATCACTTCACTAAAGTTTTTTGAGACACATCGATAGTTTTATAATCATTTTCAAAATTCATCATCATCATCAATTTCATTTCCCATGGAATAATTTGATTCATATTACCAAACGCACATTCGTTTCTTTCATTGTCAACAAGCCATTGATTTCGAATAGAAATTCACACAAGTCACTACCTATCCAGTATACTTGACGTAACACTCCGATAGTTCAGCAAAAAACCAAGGCGATAATACTAGACTCTATATATTTCTCGATATTCACATTATGTTGCGATAGCAACAAAATTTTAAAAGCATCCTGAATAATTTCTGAATGAACACTTTTGGCTCTAGACACAATAGTGTACATTGGTTTTTAGTGATCGAGTCTAGAGCATACTGCCACCTTTTCAATACAACTATCCATGAAAAAAGTGATAAGAACGCGCATTTAATCTCTGTATAAATGAAACTAAAATCAATCAGACATCTGAGTGGCTTAGAGGTTTGCATTTCACAATGTTCCATGATGTCAGTCTGCAATTCACAATCATCTTTGTGATTCTAGGACCAAAAAAAGATGTTATTGACCGCTTTTTGCCTAAGTGAAAGAGCTTCTTTCTCTTTCACCATTTATTCTAACTTTTCTTTTTAATTCTTTAACCCTTTTAGCGCTTACCGAACTTCATAATTAGTACGCTTTTGGTTTTTCCAGTACTTGCTCCATCTCAGTTGCACTTTTTCCCTTATCTCACTTTACTCCTTTTTTTCAACCTAAGGACTTCAACACTAACTATTTATATCCCTGTGTAGATCAATACGGTTCTAGCTGTAATCAGGTAAGGATACCTAAACTTAACCACCTTATAACTTCAATAAAGTAATTTAAATGGTCTAATCTTTGGATATTGCCACATTTCACCAACACTTACCATTTCTCCCCTTCATATGTTAACGATTAATCAAAAGAGTTTTAACACATATATGGATAGCGAACACTAGAGATCTTAAAATTCACATCTTTAGCCATATATTTTAATCACATTTTCTTCCCTTACCAAAAATATTAAATCTCTTGATATTTTGGATATCAATTGATTCAAATATAACATGCTTTTTAAGGAAAAAATGTTCCAGTTATTTAACAAGCCGTATTAGGAACATTTTAATGCTCCCCTCAAATTATGAGGGTATTATAATGGTGTTTTGAGTATTTAATTTAATTTTTTTTGAATTACTACAAATTATTTGAAAATTCATACTCAAACACTATATATGCCTAATTTTTAAGTCTACACTACACATTTATATATTCACAAGATTATGTATGAGACATGACCTGAAAATATTCAAACCAAAAATGACAAAGTCATTTTGTCCATGTTAGCAATCTGTAGTCCGTCTCGATAATCTCCATTTGAAAGTTGTATTAGCTTCCCCTCGAACCAGCAATCCTTTCTTGAGTAGATTCAAAACTTTCTTGCAAGCTGCCTCAAGCAGTCTTGATGTAAAAAGCCTAAATATCCGAAGTACACAATTAATTTGAAACCGTAACACCAAAGACAATTAAGTCCCAGATGTCCGTATTTCTCCTTACACGATAGTGATGATATGAGTTGAAACACCAAAGTCAACTAAGTCTCGGATGTCACAATTATTCCCTCTAAGTAGTCGAAATGATAACACCTAAGTCAACTAAGTCCCAAATGTACTCATTTCTTTCTGCAGAATACTGACTATCTTAAGGAATCATCATACTTATCAAACCTATGTGTACCTCTTTTGTCAACTAATTCTACTCTCTTTAAAAAAATAAGCTTAGTGATTAACCGTTTGAGGAAGCATTTCTTGAATCAGTAACCAATCTTCTCACGTTTAGAATAAATCTTCTTACAACACTTCCCCTTGGTATCTCAAATGATGCATACTAAAAATAACAAGATATCTCTTCCCCTATGTGGATGAAATAGTGCACCCGAAAGTAACAAGTTAAAACACTGATTTTCTCTGCGGTTATGACATTCGTCTTCCCGGAATGGCCTAAAATCAAAGAAGGCTATGGACTCTATCACGTGTACTTGTTGTACGTTCTAGTGTATCTACTCCTTCCCCCTTGCTGGTTTCGATACCTCGAAATCAGCAAAAATTTATACGCACATATACTTGAGATCGTGTTCGAAGAATTAATAAGCTTAAATCTATTCCGTGATAATCAACTTTAAGGCTTTTAAAACTATGAAAGTATTTCCAAGCATTCCTAAGTCTTTTCAAACTATGAGGTGTTGGGAATATTGATCGTCTGTAGTTTAAAGCCTAAATTCACTAAGTCTCAAAGTACTAATAAGTCCCTAAAGTTTGAAACAAATGACATCTAAAGCCCTTGTAGTTAATATAAGTTAACTCCCATTTAAATTGTTATCCGTCATTATCAAAAACTTTATTCGTTTATTCCGTGACTTATTTTGAGAGACCGTTTTAAAAGCTTATTTGATGACACTTTCTCCCCCTCAAATAATGACCCATTTTCTATTTAAAGA
>BQNB010114637.1:633-13193 GCA_026074375.1 Tanacetum coccineum
TTCTAGGAAACACCTTCTAAATTAATTTAATTGGGTTGAAAAATTCATTTACAGCAGAAAATGGTTCATTCACAAAATATGATATATTTTAAATTTGATGAATGGCATCATCATAATCTTGCATTATACATTTTTTATTTATTTTGATAGGGGCTGTTATTTGAGTTTCTCTTAATCTCTTAATCTTAAATTTGTATCATCGTCAATTCTTGCATCTTCATCATCATATATTGTTGAATCATCATCGATTCTTGCATCTTCATCATCTTCGTTGATCCTTGCATCATCATCTTTGTTGTTAATCATCATCAATTTAATGATGAATATCAACGATCATCATAATCTTTGTTCGCATCATCATGTAGATAATATTTTTGATCCACATATAAAAAAGCGATTTTTATTTTTGGATGAAGGCATGTAGGAATCGATTTTGTTCGGTTAATTAAGAATGAGAAAGGTTAGATAAAGATGATAAATTCCTTTGTTTATGCATAGATTTCTGAAACTTAAAAATGCGCAAGATGACTTAAATTACTTAAATGACATTCCATCACATTTATCTAGTCTTTAGAACTTTTCCAAATTTACAAGATTGCCACAAATATTACGAGCCTTTGATCAGTCAAAGTCAATCAATCAGAAGGCTGAGAGTATGTTTTACCTGAACTCTTCTCTTTGTATGTATTATACCTTTTTACCGGCAAATCACATAAAAAGGTATTTAAGTTATGTTCAATTTAAATTTAAGATATCTGACTTTTTTTTATCTCAATTTAAGGTATTTAACTTATCAAACCATGCAATTTAAAGATATTTTTACCTGTTAGTTAGGTAACAGGTGAATTAACTTGAATCCAAACACTCTTATTCACCTCTTTCTTTCTTTTCTTTTTTTATAAAAGTTTTGTGTTTTTATTTAGTCTAAATATATCAAAAGCCTTCATAAAAATTCGTCATGTTTATATAAAATTCAAAAAAATATTTTCTTTTTGTCATAATTGTTTCATGATTTTTAGTCACGTTTTACTATTTTTAAAAAATCAAAAACCAATTTTGTTTTTCTTTATATAAAACTGTTTTGTTTTAATTTTATAAAAAATAGCAAAAAACGTAAAAAAAAGCATATTGTTTAATTTTCTGGTAGCTCTTCAGTAGTGTTTTTAGTTGGGTAGAAATTTTTAGAATTCGTTTGGTGTTTTATTATAATTTAAAAGCTGTTTTAGTTATTAAATTAGTTAAAATATTTTCGTTTGTTTAAAAAGTTTGTTTTGAATATTAAACAATAGAAACTAAGTGATGCCATATGTCCAACCAACCAACTTGGAAATGTCGATGGTCCCAAATTGGTTCTTATTCCCCGTTTTTGTTCAAAGAGTTATAATAAATACATTTGTCCTATTTTTGGAAAAAATAATACTACTTGATCTTTAATTGGACGTTAGAAGACTCGTATGTCTTCAAAACTTGTATTGTTAGACATCATTTTTCTATACTTTGTCATATTTTTGGATGAGATGGGAATTGTGAGGAACAGATAAACTTATAAAGTACTGATCATATCGATAAATTATCCCAAATTAGGCGTCAAATATTTTTCCGCCAATTTTATTTATTATAAATTATTTCTACTGTGACATTTTTTGGGTCTATCGTTAACAATTAGATGGACGTTATTTTTGATACTAATAATTCGTTGATATCAGAGGGACTCTCATTACCCGCCATTTATCTAATAAAAAATCAATGACTGAGAATAAAACCATCTTAATATTTAACCTATTTTTTAATATCTTATGAACCTTTAATCGTTAGACAAAACAAATTATACCGTCACAACCAGCATTTAATTATCTTTCTATAGACGGGCACTTTGATTTACTTTCGACAAAAAATTTTCCCCTTTTATTCACTTTTTTTTTCTTCGTTTTTTGACGTTTTTTCGCCTTCTTTCTTTTTTCATCGGTGTTGAAACTTGCTTGAGAAATCACATGTGATTAAATACTAATTTGAATATACTAATAAAATCACATGTGATTAAATACTAATTTGAATATACTAATAAAATCACATGTGATATTAGTGTTAAAACCGTGCCACTTATGAACTATTGTTATCGAAGAACGAACCCGAACCATCTTCACAAACATGACACGAAGACCTTAACCTGAGCAGACCCCAAACTCGACATGATCACCTAATAGATGAAGCCATAACTCCGACATGATCACGAACGAGAACTCCGTTCCAACATGCATTAATTCCTCCCTCTTGTTTAGTATTTTTGGTAAGGTTTAGAACGGTAACGTTTTATCGTGATCAATCAAGTTAGGGTCAATGGGTATAAAACATCATTATGGGCGATAAGTCAGGACGTAAACGTAACTGCTTTGACTAAGCATTTAATAAAACGTGTTTTCCTTTCTATTAGAAGATTTGCATGCTATTTACATTATGTGACATTTAAGGACTTAATTAAATGTGTATTTATCTTCATTAATAATTGTCGTTTAACTTCTTGCGACATACTATAAAATTGAAGTAAAAGTTTTCGAATTTCACTGGTTTATTACAAAAATGACCTTGTAAACGGCCAAATGCCACGTGGTCTATAAACGCCAGGCCGGGCTTTTATGGTACCGTTTCTCTAAACACTATTAGAAAGCGTGGTAGCATTTTTGAGATTTTTAGTATCAACACTAGCTTTTTTTTGTTTTTGCACTTGTAATATCGACTACTTTGGGTTTAATATTTGAAGTTTTGAACAGCATTGACAATGTTGTTAAGCAGTAAAAGTAGTATACATAAGCCTAGTTCTTGAGAATTTTTTTATGCATAATCAGTTCTTTTTGTGAGTTCTACCAACTGCTTTATTTTATCTTATTAGTTAGCATGTGAACTTTTAAACGCCTAAGGTAATAGTTACCCAAAAGGCTACTTAACAGCAAGGCAGGCAAACACAAACATAAATAGTGACTTTCTGTCCTTTGTTAACTTTGAGATGAGGCATATATCAGGGCGAAAGTCAAGACACCTTGGGCCATAGTCAGCCCACTCGGGGTCAGGTTCAGGCTAATAATGATGAGGTCGCATCGACGCCAAGTCGAGGTTAAGAGCGGGGTTAAGGCCATTTAATTTTGTTTAGGTTTTAAGAGGCCATATTGCATGGGTTGTGTCAAGCCGCGTCGTTTAGGTCGTGTAAAAGCGTGTCAGGCTATCCTTGGCTGTGTTGGGCCGCGATTAAAGTCCTACAGGCCCATGTGAAGTCTATTTCAGGTCAAGGACAATATTTAGTAGATAATTTCGGATATTTTTTGTGGGGGGGGGACTGGAGGTCAATTTATATAAGGTCAAATGGAAGCCGCGGACCAAGGCAAATGATCTTGGGACTAGATCACGCTCATTTTGAGATCAACGGCTAGGTCATGTTGGCCTCAATGTCAGACTCAAGAAAAATGTTCATGTATACGTGTTTGAGGTCTTGCTGATGTACAGGCTACTTATAATGAGAATGTATGACGATTAAGGCCACCATTGATGCGAGGTCACGGTAAATAAAGTCGAAGTGACGGCCTAAAGCCACCTCATGCAAAGGTCGATGTAAATGATTATTCATAAAACATAAGGCATGCCGATCTCGTGCCTAATCAGGATTAGGCCACGTTTGTGATGTACATATTTAGTAAAGTTCTTATCAAATTAATGGTCCGAGATATCAAAATAACAAAAAATAGGGACATGAATGTCCCATGTTTACGTACATAGTTTTAGATCAGGCCATGTAACATGGGAATTGTCAAAACAAGGAGCAGATGCCCCAAAATGGACGAACCAAACGAACCATGTCCAAGGAAAGTTTGGCTGGCCTTGTGACGGCAAGATATATCTCTACATTCCATGCAATGTTAGACCGAACCAGCTCAAGCTAATGGACAGGCTCCAACACGAGACGACACACATTTGATGGACCAGGTTGAGGATTTATCTCGACCAGGACCAAGCAATATATATAAATGAACGGGGTTCAGGTAAGACGCCCGCATGATTTTGACCAGATCCAAGTTCAAGTGTTATTTTATAGAAGATCTAACATAGTTAAGTAGTTTATAGAAAAAAGAAAAAAAAAGACAAAACAAATGAGTGTTTCACAATCCTTCCTGTTATTTTGATGACTTCCACAAAGGTTAGGGGTGCGTTTAGTGAGTGAGATTTTTTTTTCCGTTTCTAAATTTTAGGAATTGATTTTTTTTCTCTAAAGACTAATTAAGAATTTTAAAAACACGGTTATAAGAAGGTTTTTTTTTTTTAAAAATAAAAATAAAAAGATATTAAAATAAAACTATTTTAAAGGACTTTGGTAAGTTTCAATGCACGTAAAATACGATAATGAAATCCAGGGGCTTTGCCTATGACACATGAACATTTTTATAAGGTCATTTTAATCTGTTACTATTTTATATTATACTTATAGTATTAAAGGGTGAGATTGCCTCCCCGAGGCTCATTCAATGCGCCTTTACTTTCTTTATACCCGACCCGAAATTAACCACTTCAATAAGAAAACACGTATGATGCACGTGTCTCTCTCCCCCTCTTCTTCCTAATCTCATATCCATTTTTTATCTCTTTCTTCACCCTCATCTCATATCAATCTTTGTATCTCTCTCTAAAACAAATCTGATTGTGTGGTATTAGTTGATGATGCCGCCGACCTCTTCGTTACCGCTGTTCATGGTGTGTGACGTTGGTGGTCGGTAGGTGACGTTGCTGACCTTACATGGGTCCGCAGGTGACATCGGTGGCTTTATATGGTTGGTTTGTTTTGTTGGGGATTGTTGCATTTGTTGACTTTGATTGGAATCGACGGATGTGTGTCGAAGTGAGTTACAATCTCTGACGGATCGAAAGGTATATTCTAAAATAATTAGTTTTCAGGTTGCTAGGGTAAATTATATTAGTTTCATTTGTGAAAATTTAAATTTCGATGTTTGTTAATTGGGTAGAGCGGTTGTGTTTTATTGTTGAAAATGGTATACTTGTGGGTACAATAACTGCACTTTTGTTTGTTCGGATCACAGATTACGGGCACACCACCTTATGAGGTTGCTTAATTGAGCTTATGGCTTATCCATAAGACTTCGGTTGCTTATATTTTGTGCTTATGCTTAAGCTGTGTAAAAATAAAATCTGCATATTGCTATTCAAGCAGTGTTTAATGAAATAAGTAATGATAAGAGCTTGAGTGCCCGTAGCTGGATCTCTTCGATGCCAAACGATCTCTTTGTTGCCGCCTTATTTTGGTGGTGTTGCGCTGTTGATCTGCCTGTGTGACGATTAGCAGTGCTAAGTGGGTGATTTCATACAAAACAAAGAGATGCAAGTGTTTGGTTTCTATGGCTGGAATTTAATCATGTAAACACCGAATCCTACATAAAGTTGTTGAGAAAACTTTTGGATAAAAATGGTTTTCAGTGGTTCATGTTCGATTCAACACTGTAAGATTTTCTCGAAAAGCATTCCGTTTGGGGCAACGGACAGTCCCTTAAGTACACTATTCCCAACACTTAGCACGTGGGGGGTACACGAAAATAGTTGTCGATGGCGCTATTGATTCGCATGTGACGAAGTTGGTTGATTTGCATATGAATCTTGACACGGCTGAGGGTGTTGGTAAATAGTTTGTCGACCCTAACAAGAACGAGTGTGAATGTAGAGGCTTATGATAGATACAACATCTATATTTCTGATATGATTTGAGTATATGTGAGGTTATTTTCTGCATCTTGGCGGGGTAAGCTTACCTTGGCGGGGTAAGCTTACCGAGTTTGCAGCCATGGCAGATTTACCCTCCTTTCTCGATTACTTACTTATATATTAAAGGGTGAGATTGCCTCCCCGAGGCTCATTCAATGCGCCTTTATTTTCTTTATACCCGACCCGAAATGAATTAAATTCTCACCCACTCACCACTTCAATAACAAAACACGTATGATGCACGTGTCTCTCTCCCCCTCTTCTTCCTAATCTCATATCCATTTTTTTATCTATTTCTTCACCCTCATCTCATATCAATCTTTGTATCTCTCTCTAAAGCAAATCTGATTGTGTGGTATTAGTTGATGATGCCGCCGACCTCTTCGTTACCGCTGTTCATGGTGTGTGACGTTGGTGGTCGGTAGGTGACGTTGCTGACCTTACATGGGTCCGCAAGTGACATCGGTGGCTTTATATGGTTGGTTTGTTTTGTTGGGGATTTGCATTTGTTGGCTTTGATTGGAATCGACGGATGTGTGTGGAACTGAGTTACAATCTCTGATGGATCGAAAGGTATATTCTAAATATTTAGTTTTCAGTTGATAGGGTAAATTATTTATGTTTCATTTTGTGAAAATTTAATTTCGAGTTTGTTAATTGGGTGACGTTTGTGTTTGTTGGTTGAATATTGGAGACGTTTGGGTTTAAATAACTGCCACTTTTTTGTTTGTTCGAATATATCACAGATTACGGGCACACCACCTTATGAGGTTGCTTATTTGAGCTTATGGCTTATCCATAAAGACTTTGATTGCTTATATTTTGTGCTTATAGCCTTAAGCTGTGTAAAAATAAAATTTGCTTATTGCTATTTGAAGCAGTGTTTTTATAAAATAAGAATGATGATTGAGCTTAGTGCCCGTGCTAGGATCCTTCGATGCCACTCGATCTCTTGTTTGCGCCTTTTATGGTGTGTCGCGCTGTGATCGGGTGTGTGACGATGACAGTCTTAAGTGGGTTGATATCATACAAACAAAGAGAATGCCAGTGTCGGTTTCTGATGGGCCCCTGGAATTTTAATCATGTAAACACCGAATCTACATAAAGTTGTTGAGAAAACTTTGGAAAAAAATGGTTTCAGTGGTTCAGGTTCGATCAACTCTGTAAGTTTTCTCGAAAAGCATTCCGTTTGGGGCAACGGACAGTCCCTTAAGTACACTATTCCCAACACTTAGCACGTGGGGGGTACACGAAAATAGTTGTCGATGGCGCTATTGATTCGCACGTGACGATGGTCGGTTGATTTGCATATGAATCTTGACCGCGTGTGTAAATAGTTTGTCGAACCTGAACAAGAAGAATGTGAATGTGAGAGGCTGTGATGATACAACATCTATACTTCTGATATGATTTGAGTATATGTGAGGTTATTTTCTGCATCTTGGCGGGGTAAGCTTACCGAGTTTGCAGCCATGGCAGATTTACCCTCCTTTCTCGATTACTTACTTATATATTAAAGGGTGAGATTGCCTCCCCGAGGCTCATTTAATGCGCCTTTATTTTCTTTATACCCGACCCGAAATGAATTAAATTCTCACCCACTCACCACTTCAATAACAAAACACGTATGATGCACGTGTCTCTCTCCCCCTCTTCTTCTTAATATCATATCCATTTTTTATCTCTTTCTTCACCCTCATCTCATATCAATCTGTGTATCTCTCTCTAAAACAAATCTGATTGTGTGGTATTAGTTGACGATACCGCCGACCTTTTCGTTACCGTTGTTCATGGTGTGTGACGTTGGTGGTCGGTAGGTGACGTTGGTGACCTTACATGGGTCCGCAGGTGACGTCGGTGGCTTTATATGGTTGGTTTGTTTTGTTGGGGATTTGCATTTGTTGGCTTTGATTGGAATCGACGGATGTGTGTGGAACTGAGTTACAATCTCTGACGGATCGAAAGGTATATTCTAAATATTTAGTTTTCAGTTGATAGGGTAAATTATTTATGTTTCATTTTGTGAAAATTTAATTTCGAGTTTGTTAATTGGGTGAGCGGTTGTGTTTTGTTGTTGAATATGGTAGACGTTGTGGGTTAAATAACTGCACTTTTGTTTGTTCGGATCACAGATTACGGGCACACCACCTTATGAGGTTGCTTAGTTGAGCTTATGGCTTATCCATAAGACTTCGGTTGCTTATATTTTGTGCTTATGCTTAAGCTGTGTAAAAATAAAATCTGCTTATTGCTATTTGAAGCAGTGTTTATGAAATAAGAATGATAATGAGCTTGAGTGCCCGTGCTGGATCTCTTCGATGCCACCGATCTCTTTGTTGCCGCCTTTTATGGTGTGTGGCGCTGTTGATCGGTGTGTGACGATGAGCAGTCTTAAGTGGGTGATTCATACAAACAAAGAGAATGCAAGTGTTGGTTTCTGATGGGGCTGGAATTTAATCATGTAAACACCGAATCTACATAAAGTTGTTGACAAAACTTTGGAAAAAAATGGTTTCAGTGGTTCAGGTTCGATCAACTCTGTAAGTTTTCTCGAAAATCATTCTGTTTGGGGCAACGGACAGTCCCTTAAGTACACTATTCCCAACACTTAGCACGTGGGGGGTACACGAAAATAGTTGTCGATGGCGCTATTGATTCGCACATGACGATGGTCGGTTGATTTGCATATGAATCTTGACCGCGTGTGTAAATAGTTTGTCGAGCCTGAACAAGAAGAATGTGAATGTGAGAGGCTGTGATGATACAACATCTATACTTCTGATATGATTTGAGTATATGCGAGGTTATTTTCTGCATCTTGGCGGGGTAAGCTTACCGAGTTTGCAGCCATGGCAGATTTACCCTCCTTTCTCGATTACTTATATCTGAGCCTCATCATTAACTTTTAACTTTTTGTGAGTCGAACTTTAGTTAACATCATACATTTTGCATTATACAATATAAACAAAAGGTCAGAGCTGCGTTTATATCGGGCCTCTTACCTTATTACTTTGTACACCTACATTGACTTTGACCCTTCTATCATATCGTAAAGCCACCAACAAACACATTTGGCTCTCTCCCTTTCTGTCATCTTCTTCTTCCTCTCTCTGAATTCACCCCCTTAGTGGACATCCAAGGGACGTAAAGGAGAACGTATCAGGTATAATAATCACCATCTTTCGAAACCCTTTTTATCTTAATAATCATAAATTTATTTTTAAATGATATTTTGTTTTATTTGATTACAGGCTCTGGACTAGGGGAACTGTTCTTGCTTGGTTCCTCCCCGAGGCGTTTAATAAATACAAATCGGAGTTCGTGCCACATTAATATGTTTCTTGGGTCGACCCAACCTTAAACTACCCGATCCAATTGTTTAATAATCACCTTTTTTATTTTTCTATTTTTATACCCGATTTGCTACTTGATACTTTTATGCCCGCCCGATACATCATTTATTGTTACTAATACGTGTCCTCTATCCTATTCTGCCATGATACGTGGCTTCTCATCTCCCCTCCTACCATTTTTCTTCTCTACCAGGTCATAAAAAACAGTAAATCGCCTAAAACACGCGCTGATTAATCTTCAGCTGATTTGTGGCGTCGTTTCGCGGTGGGAGTGTGATGATACGATGACAAAAAGTGGAGTACGGAGTGTGAATCATGATATTAGCTGGTAATCTGCTATGTACTTTTTTCTTTAATTTTTATTGTCTATAAGGGTTTAGATTTAGTTTATTCATTTTTTTGATTTTGAAATTAGGGTTTGTTTATGGCAAAAATTTGGCCTTTTTGCAGGTTAGTTTGCTCATGCTGCATGCAGCTAAGGGGTTTAAGGTATTTGTTTCTAATTTTTTTATGGTTTTGATTGTTATAATTTGATTGGAGTCAACAAAGGTGTTTGTGATTCGTCTATGATAGGTTTAATTGTGATTCGTCATATGTTTGTCCTAAGGAGACGATTGGCGGTTCTCTGTGCAACATCCATAAGGTATCGCAATTCAGCTTTTATAGAAATCTAAATAGATTAAATTTTGGTCTTTTTAAAAAAGTGTATCTTAGGTGTTAAAGGTGTTTGCTGTTTCGTATTGCATCAATTGATATGGTGTGGTGTCACTCGGGGAAGAGGTTATATTGTTGTTTATAATTTTAAATGCAAACTGTCGGCACTTTCGATTTTAATCAACATTTACGACCTCTTTTAGGCTACTCCTAATGTTGTGCTTCACTTACGGCAACTAGCAAAGAAACACACCAAGTCATCCGCAAGGCTGCAAAAATCGCAGTTTTATAGGGATTTTTGGGTATGCCTTTTATCGGGTGTTCGGGGCTGCTAAAAACTAGATCTTTGGGTCTTCTCAGACTAGATTTTAGTATAAAGCATTATTCAGGCAGAATGTTGGGTAGTAATGCAGTTAATGCAAATATGGGTCAACCCGTTATTTTATTATTCTTAAGTAGAGATTTATGGCTAATTTTTTATCCTCATATACATAAACCTGAATCAAATACACGTGTGTGCACATAATGCGCGCAACTCAATTCTTCACCAGAAAATTACCAGCGCCCCTTTGTTTATCCAGTGGTTTTCACCAACTAGAAAAACACACAAACAACCCAATTTCACTCTCTCATTTTGTGCTATTGTTTATAATGTCGACTATTGAAGCCTGTTATTTTATGCAGCAATAAGATGGAGGATTTTGTTTCGATTGAAGATGCAATCAGAATAAGACCATTGAAAGTTATGCCTACGTTGGACTTTGAAGATTGGATGTGGACAAGTTTGGGTGCCGTTACTGCCAACCTAATGCTAGGTACAAGGTAACAGGCAGCAAGGGTAGATTTCAGATTCTGCACCAACGTATAAAAAGGCTTTCGGTGAATTAAATAAACATCACAGCTACATGTAATTGTTAATCTGTTAATACATATGATTCACGGTGAATTTGATACTAACTTCATGATGTTGGCAGCCCCCGTGACCTATTCTCTTTTAGTAACGGCGGCAACGAAAGCTCCTTTGTGCTGTCAATCCAGAAACTAATACTGAAATGGAGTATTTTATGGAATGAAAAAAAATACAGGTATATGCTTATTATGAGGATTTTTGGGATTACTTATTTTAGAGCAGTTTGAAGTGTTTTCAATATCCAAAATGCTTTTGATTAGTTTGAGATACATAGGTTGATCTTTTAATGATATTTCTGGGCACAAA
Source organism: Tanacetum coccineum (assembly GCA_026074375.1). NCBI lineage: Eukaryota > Viridiplantae > Streptophyta > Magnoliopsida > Asterales > Asteraceae > Tanacetum > Tanacetum coccineum. The sequence continues at coordinate 11,611 of BQNB010114637.1, forward strand.
GTTGGTTTTACTTATCAAGTTTCGACCTTTTTAATTTTTCTTTTTTTAGGGATTCCGAGTCGCAGAAGGTGATTCTGAAACGGAAGTATGCTGCAGTTGCGAAAATAAGGGAAAAAGATGAAGAGGGTACTAATTCCATTGAGAATACAAGTGGATAAGCAGGTAAACGACCCTGTATCCGTTGTGAAATATGCTTTTCTTTGTTTTAGTATGTTTTGCAATGCCAAACACCCTTCAACTTGGATAGTAGTTACCAAAATTGCCATAAACTTTTACTTTTGATTTTTTTTACAAAATGAAATAACTGAAATGCCCTGTCATGCGAGTTGTGTAACAATGATGGGAATTTACCAAATGAATTTCAGGTAATTTCATACATGAAATCAAAAATTTAATAACAGCAGGTGAATTGCTTTATCAAAGTGTCGAATGGGCTACAAGGCGTTTGCATGATTTAGTGCTCAACCATGGCGATAAAGATATTAGGGATTGTACGGATTCATGGGTAATGAGTCCATATGTGAATAAAATGATTCTGTTTTCAGATGGAAATAGCGTACAAATGGGAAGCTCACCAAGGTTTAATATGTACATCGGCTCGCTCTATCGTGCTGAGCAAGTCCACGCACCCAACCATATGTATCTCTCCCCTACAACAGGCGTCACAAGAAGTACATTCGGAACCGGTAAGTTTCTTTTTAACGATATTAAACTTTTGATATGGTCTGTGCAATAACGCAATACCTTAAGACTGTTTTAAATTATCCCATATGCATATATTAGTTTTGGTCATTAGTGCATGGTCTTTTAGGAATTAGATATACGTGGGTGATTTTTGGCATTAGATGTATAATGACACCTGAAATAAGTGCACACCTACTTTGAGTGCAGCGTACTTTTAGTTATTAGTTAGACTCATAATTGCGATTCAGTCTGAACCTACAGACTATGTATGGCTTGACACACCTTATTTCTTAACGGCATCAAAATGGATCTATAAGGATTAGAATTCTCCACGTCACCTTTCTGCTTGACCTTGCACCAACGCACTATCTGACCAATGTGACATTGCTCGACCATGCACCAACGCACCATCTGACCAATTCAGTTTATCTATGAGTAATTAAATTACCCATTTCCCCTTTTTTAGCGTGCAATGACTCTTTTACTACTATGATCAGGTACAAGAACACGTAATTGTTTTAAGTAAAGTAACCAGTTACAAACCCACATGGAAGCCGGGTGTGGCACTGGCCACAACCGTTTTTGAGTTACGAAGTCTAATTTGTTTAAAAAATTGTCCTTTTTCTCTAAATGCAACGCCTGATAATATTTTTGCTACTTTATTTCTTTACAGTGGAACTTGAGTTTAGCCTAAAAATTCTATATGGTGAAATTTTAGTATTTATGATAGAAAAGTTTGCGCAACACCCTTCTGATAAACTTTGTGTAACGTTCATTTAAAAATCATAGGCCCGTCCTTGAAACTAACGGTAGTTAGATGATTTGGCTTCAGATCCATTTATATTGTTTATCTCAAAATTAGAACAAATTTTGTGTGGTCAAGATTTGTTACATGTTTC
>BQNB010114638.1:0-13046 GCA_026074375.1 Tanacetum coccineum
GGTTTGAGCTTATAGCTTGGAAACGGGTCAGAATCGGGACTTTCGGCTTCGTACGGCTAGAGTAACGACTCTGGGGCTTTGCTTCTTGAACATCTTTTATGATCCTAGGATCATATGGGAGCAAAGGATTTCTGCCTTAAGGGTTATAGTAAGAAGATGGGGGTGTGAGTTGGAATGAACTACTAAGGCCTCTATTTATACCCATTTCAAGACTAGAGGAGTAAGCAAGCTAGAAGATCTGATCTTGACACCTAGAGGGTCTAGTAGGGAAGGTGTACAAGCTATAAAATGAAGTGTGGATGGTCTATGAGTAGCTTGAATATGTGGGTGACTTATCTTGCTGCCGCAGCTGAAGTAGGCAAAAACATGCACATGGTAGCATTTTAAATGGGTCAAAATGAATATGGAAGTGGTTCGGGTCAGTTTTGGGCTTGACGTGGTGTTCAAGGGTTTTTCCAAGGTACATTATGTTTATAATGATTAAGGATAGATGAAATAGGTTGTTAAGGTCTGGTATTAAAGTGATTAGCAATTGGTTTGTGTTAAAACGGATTAGAATTGAAGAAACGAGGTCACGGTTTCAAATAGGGCTCATTTAGGGTTTTCTTGACTTTTGTAGCTTATATTTTGCATACTTTTGATTAGGAATGATGGATTACAGATCCTAAAGCTTAAATAAAGTATTATTAATGAAGTTTGATTATTGGTTTTAGTTAAAATGGGTTGAAATTGAGAAAACGGGTCAAAGTTACAATTAGGGCATAATTAGGGTTTTCTGGATTCGTTAAGGTTTTCTAGGCTTTGATTTCTTGTACATTGCCAAGTTAATGATAGATAATGATTTGTAAACTTATTTTATGAGTTTACAATGGCCCTTGGTTGGTTATTTGGGATTAGAATGGTTTAAAACAAGTAAACGGGTTAAATGAATCAATTAGGTACATTTAGGGTTTCTAGGATATGTTTTGCGTACAAGTGAAGTAAAATGATGAAGTAATGATGAAATAATGATTGAATAGGATTGATATGATTGTAAAATAAGTGATTACAACTTATTTGAGTGTTGGTTTGGGTTTTACAATGGATAAAAACCAAGAAACGGGTCATGGTTTAGTATTTTGCTCGGGTTAGGGTTTCTGACTTTTGAATTAGGGTTTTAAGAGTAAAAATGTGTATGAAAGTTTATGAATAGAATAATTAGGGTTTACACATTGTATATTGAGTGTAGTAGCTTATACATAAGTGATGGTGAAGAAGTTAGAATGATAACGGAGGTAAAACGGCTATTTTAGAGATCATGCTTAATGAATTGTACATTGAGCTTTTAGAGACTTGTACTTTGACTTGAAGAGATTTTATAATTCAAATGAGATGTTATATTGCTTGTACATATGCTTTAGTGGCTTGTGCATTCACTTTAGATATTAGTCATTCATGGAATTAGGGTTTAGAGATATACGATAACGGTTTAAAGCCCGTTTTGATATAACGTTGCGAATGGTACATTATAGGAATAATGTACTTTGTAATAAGGATATGTTGATATTGACTTGACATATTATGATGTTTGCTTGACATATATGAAGACAGGATTGCCATAGATAGGTTGCGTGAGCTTGTCTACTTTAGTTATGACATACTGAGATATATAAGTAATGTAATAAAGCATGTAATGTAATTAAGCCGGATAATTTTCTCTGAAACAAGGTTGAGTTCTATATAATTGAAGATTGTACATCATCTACTTAATAGATGGATATTTAGATTTTTGGAAAAATTGCGGGTTTGTTATAGTCCACATCCGTTACGAATCTAGTCTCGAGATTTAATTGATTTTGAAGTGATGATTGAAAAACTCAAATAAGGATATTTGACTCGAATTTTCGTCTTCCGCTCCTTAACACACCCCCTAACCACCACCAAGCTATTTTCCTCCCACATGTAAACTCGTCCTCTTTTAGTGTTCCATCGTCACTTTGACTATAGATACGCTTTGCTTTAAAATGCTTGATTCACGATCCATAATCCTCCACTGGTTCATCTACATAGTTGAGTTTGTCGTCGAGTTGAAGATCTTTCATTGGAATAATAAGAGGTTCATCATGATACGCACTTCTTGAGATTAGAAAAAGTGATAAGTCATTTGTAGATACTACTAAGCTTCTTCCGGAAGCTCTAGTTGTTTGGCCACTGGGCCCAATTCCGTTCAAGAATTTGAATGGTCCAATGTATCGGGGATTAAGCTTTCCTCGTTTTCCGAATCGAAAGATACCTTTGCGAGGTGATACTTTCAACATAACACGATCGCCAACTTGAAATTCTAAAGGCTTTCGCCTTATATTGGCGTAACTTCTTTGTCGATCTCTTGCAGCTTGCAAGCGTTGACGAATTTGCACGATCTTTTCAGTGGTTTCTTGAATTATTTCTGGTCCCGTAAGTTGAGAATCTCATAACTTCGGTCTAGAAACAGGTGATCTCACTTTCGTCACATATAGGCTTCGAACGGTGCTGCCTTGTGACTACTGGCATGATAACTGTTATTGTAGGAAAATTCTACCAATGGTAAATGTTTATCCCATCCTTTCCCAAAATCTATAACACAAGCTCGTAGCATGTCTTTGAGTGTTTGGATAGTCCTTTCACTTTGTCCATCGGTTTCAGGATGATATGCTATACTTATGTCTAGTTGAGTACCTAAAGCATTTTGCAATGATTGCCAGAATCGGTATGTGAAATGACTATACACGATCCGAGGATGATAGAGTTGGTCACGCATGTCGAGAGGACTTTTTTCTTTGATATTTAACCTGTTAGAGTTTCCATACTATCCAGTCGACTCGAAGGGTATGAAATGTGCTGGATTTGGTAAGTTCGATGACATTGTCCCAGCTGGTGTCATGTCCAATTGTTGGTTTTAGGTCAGCTTTGTCGGAAATCCATTGTTTATCCTTCACATTTCCACATAGGATTATTTACGGTCGTGTACAATAAGCCAAGATGGCTTTTGACATTCTGATTTAACTCTTGAACATGTCAAAACACTTGCTTACATATTCTGTGTTGATTGCCTTCATGTTAGGCCAACAATGAGTTCTTTAAATTCATGGTACATCTTTCAGAACCCGGGTGAATAGAATATTTTGATTTATGAGACTCATTGATTAAGTCTCTCAAACCGCCAAAAAGTGGTAACCAGCTTCGGTTTTTGATACAACGAGTTCCATCAAGACGAATTTCAAATGATTTGTCCATTCCTCGTAGGTTCTCATTTTTGACATTTTCTTCTTTGATGGCTTCATTTTGGGCTTCGAGAATTTGAGATGGTAATTTTGGATGAACGGTTAAGATTAATGCTCGAACTCGGAGAGAGGTTTGATTTGTTTCTTTCTTTTCTCTTTCTCTCTCTTTCTTCTCTTTCTCGGCTTAAGGCATCTGCCACAACATTTGCCTTTCCTAGGATGATAGCAAAAATATCACAGTAATATCTGAGAAGTAATCATAACAATCGGGTTGCTCATATTCAATTCTTTTTGACGAAGAATATGTTGAAGGCTCTTGTGATCAGTGAAAACTGTACACTTTGTACCGTATAGATAGTGTCTCTATATTTTAAGAGCGAATATTTCTTGCTCCTAATTTCAAGATCATGTGTGGTATAGTTTTCTCATGAGGTTTGACGTTGTAGAGATGCATAAGCAAATGACTTTTTCTCTTTGCATTAATAACAGCTCCTAACCCTTGAAGAGATGCATCACAGTAGTAAACCGACGAAAATTATAGTTTCACTGTTCTGGTAATGCTATGATTGGTGCTTCATAGAGTTTTTGTTTAAGGAGTTGAAAAGCTGATTCTTGTTCTTCGCCCCAAATATAACTTTTGTTTTCCTAGGTTAATTTAGTCAAAGGCTTTGCAATTTTTGAAAAACCTTCGATAAATCTTTGGTAATAGCCGGCGAGTCCTAAGAATTGACGCACTTCTATGGGTGTAGTGGGAGATGTCCAATTCTTAATAGCTTCAATCTTGGCAGGGTCAACATGAACTCCTTGACTATCGATGAGATGACCAAGAAATTGCACGATATGAATCTAGAAATCACATTTAGAGAACTTGGCATACATTTTCCTCTTTTCGGAGTAATTCAAGATAATTATGAGATTGATTTGCATGTTCTTCTTCGGTGCGAGGAATAAATAAGAATATCAATAGATAAACACTAGTCTACGAATTGATTCCAGATACGGGTTTTACACACAACGATATGAGATCATGAATACAGCAGGTGCGTTTGTTAAACCAAATGGCATGACTTGAAATTCATAGTGTCCGTATCTTGTTTTGAAAGCAGTCTTAGGAATATCTTCATCCCTACTCCAGTTGGTTGTTAACTTGATCTTAAGCTCGATTTTTGGAATAAACGCGTGACCATGAGGTTGATCGAATAGTCAGCGAATCCTGGCAATGGATAACGATTCCCTTTATGCGTAAGTTTATTCACACCTCCGGTTAATCGATACAACATTCTGAAAGATTCCGTACTTCTTTTTTAACAAATATGACAGGGAAGCTCCCCACAAGGCGATGTACTTGGTAAAATTGAAACCTCGGTCGGTTTAGTTCTTAAAGTTGCGTTAGATAACTCTTGCATTTATGAAGGAGCCAATCTATAAGGTGTTCGAGCTACAGGTGCTGCTTCGGGGATTAAGTCGATTTGGAATTCTACTTGGCGAACGAGAGGGAGACCAGGTAGATCTTCAGGAAAAACATCGGGAAATTCTTTGACTACGGGAATGTCTTCTAGTCCTTTCTCGTCTGATTTCTTTTCCATTACTTGAATCATGAAAACTTGACAACCTCGGGATATACACCTTTCGGTTTTTATACAGGATATGAGATTAGTCGAGTTTTACTTTGATCACCAGAATGGATTATGGGTTTCACCGTTGATAGGAATGTGAACGACTTTTTCGTCACAGAGAATTTTGGCATGATACTTGGATAACCAGTCCATACCGATGACAACGTCAAAACTACCAAGCTTAATTGGCATGAGATCGATTTCGAAAGGTTGATTTAGCAGAGTTAAAGTGCAGCCTTTATATACAGTGTTTGTGTCTTACTAAGTTTCCTTCAGCCATTTCGAGATCATAAAGGTATATATTGTAATAGTCGGAATATTAGCTAGAGGCAAGAGGAAATGGATATAAAGCTATCTTTCAGCTCAGAATCAAAAAAAAATACTTGACTAATTTGCTGATTTAATAGAAACATACCCGTAACTACGTTCGGGTCTTGTTGAGCATTCTTATCTCTCAGCATGTAGGCTCTTCCTTGGGCATTGATGTTGGTCTTTCGGCACTGATTTGTATAATGTCCTTTTTCACCACAGGCATGACAAACAACTGTCACTGGTAGTTGATTACTTCCAGTGGCTGGCTTCTTGTTTCGACAGTTCTTACTCAAATGACCCACCTTGTTGCAAATATTACATTTGCCAGTACAAGGTCCAGTATGATGGAAATTGCATCTCTTGCACAAAGGGAGATCTCCGGCATACCTACTGTTTTCTGATGGAGTAACAGCATAGGCTCTACCAGCTTCTTGCCTTCGGTTTTGGCGATTGTTGTAGCGATTGTTGGTGTTGCGGTAGTTGTTGTTGCTGCGGGAGCTGTTGTTGAAAGTTCTTCTGTCGTCAAACTTTCTTTTGTTGTCACTCGATACTTGCATTGGAGTATGCTTAGTTACTTGATCCATTAGCCTTTGGGCTATGTTGATGGCTTCCTCTAAAGTTTGAGGTTTAGAGGCAGTAACATTTCCTTCAATGCTTCGAGGTAGTCCCCCGATAAAAGCTTCCAAGAGTTTCTCGTTGTTTGGCACCATGTTTGGACATAGAACCGTTAATTCTTGGAATCTTCGTTACATTAGGTTTAAGATCATTTCCCTGTACAATAAGATTGTAAAGTTCTTTATTCCATCTCCTGATCTCAGTCCGGGGCCAATACTTGGTTTGTCAAAAGCCCTTTTTATACTCAGTCCTGCTGTGATATTGATTGGCTTTTGCTCTTTTCCCAAGGATGGGCTCTATGCATCCACCAGGACAAGCATCTTCGGTTAAGTACAGTTGTAACATCAGAGGATTTTCGAAATTTGAATGACGAGTTTTACCCTTTGCTTTTAGGGTCTGACTTGACCCGTTTTGACTTTTGTCTTTTATTGTCCGTTAAAAAAAACAATTACCGCAGTGACGGTAAATTTTTCACGGAACTTATTTCAAATAATAAATCATTTTATTATTATATTTCCAAAGTGGAAGTTATTATTTTTTAGCCTTATTTGGCTGAAAACCAAAAAGATATATATTAATTAATAGTTGGCGTATCCAAAAACGACCACTAAATCATGTTTTCACAACTTCGGACTCCAAAGCAATTTGATGTAAAACGACATTCCTGACAACTTTTCAGTTTTGACCGAGACCCGAAAACAGTCAGAAAGTGACTGAAATTCCCTCGCAAGATTTAGAAACGAGAAAAATAATTAAATTATATTTAATTAACAATTTTTATTAAATAAAAATATTTAATAAATTAGTCATCATTTTATTCGAAAACGTTTGTTGATAACGCGAATATACGGGTTAGAAATTTATTTTTATTTTTACTTCGGACAAGACATAACCGGGTTTCCAATTGAATAACAAATATTTTTATAAATGTTATAAAAATATTTATTAAATACTATCAAATGAATACTCATTTTTGTTGGAAAAATTATTTGGAAAACAATGGCGCAAGTTTCGAGATTTGAATCATCCGTTAAGTCATTCAAACGAGTCCCGAACCGTTTTTATCAAAACTATAATAAAAAAATTACACAATTGACCCCTCAACTACTTGGCCCTTGACACTTTCTTTAAAACTTTTATTATATATAAAATTTTTATATCATTCCATTTCATATATACACACACATACACCTCTCACCACTCCCTCTCCTCTCCCCAAATCTGGCCAGCCACCACCACTGCCCCGCCGCCGCCGTCGCCGGCCACCGGAAAACTTTTCCGGTGACTTTTCCGGCCAATACCAAAAATACTTCCCCCACTCCGATCCACCCGATCCCCATACCCACGCGCCGCATCCCAACTACGGACCGCAATGGCAGCCACCGCTGTTTTGTCACCATAAATACACCACCACCACTCGACGCTCGCTGCCATGCCATCCATCCTAACACTACAGAGCCATTTTCACCCCTCCCCTCCGGCTAAATGTCCCACGACAGCCCTGCCACGCCACCGCCATCATCACCGCGGCGCAGCCACAAGGGTGTTCTGTTCCGGTTGGTTTTTTTTATATGCACCAAGGGGGGAGGGGTTGCGTTCGGTTACTGTTCACCGCACCGACTAGGGTGCGTTTGTTTTGGACAGCCACCCCAAAAAGGGGTGCAGCTGGTTTGGTATTAGCACCTAAGGTGCGTTCGGGTTGGGTTTGGGTGGCTGCCACCACCACAAAGGCTACGCGTTTGGGAAGTCACCACCACCCGATAAGGGTGCGTTTGTTTTTATGGGAGATCCAAAGGGCCGCGTTTGGGTTGTGTTATGAACCATAGGTGCGTTGGCCCCGTCCTTGGTTTTTACTACGGAATGGGTGCGTTTAGATTCGGGTCGCAGTACTAGGCTGCGTTTTTGGCTCTGCATTAGGTCGCTGGTTGGCTGTTTTAAACACAGATCTAGGTTGCGTTTGGTTATGTAGTGACAGGCAGTAGCTAGGGGTGGTTGTTTTTGGTTATTAATATTGAATAGGGTGCGTTTGGCATAAGAAAACAACATAAGGGTTATGTTTGGGTGAGCATAAAAACCAATAAGGGTGTGTTTGGTATAGCAGAAACACGCAAGGGGCGTGTTTGGTTTGGCAGATTTGAGATAAAAGGGGCGTTTGGTTTGGGCAGATTTACACCAAGGGGTGCGTTTGGGTTAACATAAGAACCAAGGGGTGCGTTTGGGTAGTGATTGTTGGTGTTGCGGTAGTTGTTGTTGCTGTGGGAGCTGTTGTTGAAAGTTCTTCTGTCGTCAAACTTTCTTTTGTTGTCACTCGATACTTGCATTGGAGTATGCTTAGTTACTTGATCCATTAGCCTTTGGGCTATGTTGATGGCTTCCTCTAAAGTTTGAGGTGTTTTTTTTTTTTGTTTTTAGAGTGGGGGGGCTAGGAAACATTTCCTTCAATGCCTTCGTGATAAGTCCCCGATAAAATGCTTCCAAGAGTATCTTGCTTGTTTGCTCCATGTTTTGGACATAGAAACCTTGTTAAAAAATAAAATTTTTTTCATGGATCTTTCTTAACCATAAGGTTTAAGATCATTTCCCTTTACAATCAGATTGTAAAGTTCTTCTTCCATCTTCCTGATCTCAGTCCGGGGACAATACTTGTTTGTCAAAAGCCTTTTTAACTCAGTCCAGGTGATTTGATTGGCTTGCTCTATTCCCATAGGCTGGGCATATGCATTCCACCAGGACAAGGCATCGTCAGTTAAAGTACCAGTTGTAACATCCGAGAATTTTCGAAATTTTGAATGACGATTTTACCCTTTGACTTTTAGGGTCTGACTTGACTTTTTGACTTTTGGTCTTTTATTGTCTCGTAAAAACAATTACCGCGTGACCGGTAAAATTTTCGGAACATATTTCAAATAATAAATCATATTTATTATTATATTTCCCAAGTGGAAGTTATTTTTAACTTATTTGGCTTGAAAACGAAAAAGATATATATTAATTAATAGTTGACGTATCAAAAACGAACCACTAAATCATGTTTTCACAACTCGGACTCTAAAGCAATTTGATGTAAAACGACATTCCTGACAACTTTTCAGTTTTGACCGAGACCCGAAAACAGTCAGAAAGTGACTGAAATTCCCTCGCAAGATTTAGAAACCAAAGCTGGCCCAATCTACCTACCCCCCCCCCTTAAATTATATTTAATTAACAATTTTTATTAAATAAAAATATTTAATAAATTAGTCATCATTTTATTCGAAAACGTTTGTTGATAACGCGAATATACGGGTTAGAAATTTATTTTTATTTTACTTTGGACACAACATTAAACGGGACCACCCACTTTCCAATTGGAATAACAAATATTTTTAATAATTGTTGTTATAAAACTATTTATTAAATACTATCTAATGAAGACTCATTTTTATTGGAAAAAAAAAACCTAACAACTAAACATAAAAAAAAATTATTTGGATAAACAATGCGCAATGTTTCGAGATTAGAATCATCCATTAAAGTCATTCAACGAGTACCAGAACCGTTTTTAATCAAAAACTATAATAAAAAAATTAACAATTGACCCCTCAACTATTGGCCCTTGACACTTTTCTTTAAAACTTTTATCTATATATAAATTTTTTTATACATTCCAGTTCATTTATACAAACACACTTACACCTCTACAACCCTTATCATCTCCCCAAAATTGGCGCCACCACCACTGCCCCGCGTCGGCCACCACCGCCGCAGCCCGTCGCCGGCCAACGGAAACTTTTCGTGACTTTTTCCCGGCACAATACAACAAATTACTTCCCCCACTCCGATTCCTCCCGGATCCTCATACCTCGGTCGGTAAAAACCCACCACAAGGGCGGTTGTTGATTGGTTGTTGTTGCCACCGAGACCACCACCATAAGGTGGTGTTCGGCCAGATCAGCCGCCGCCACAGCCGCACCATGGCGGTGCCGACTCGTAGTGGTTTGAGCTTGGTTTTTGTATCGCACCACGAGGGTGCGTTTTGGTTTGATATTTCGCACCAGGGGCGCGTTTGGTTTTGGTTTGGGCTGTTTTCAGCCATAGGGCACGTTTGGTTGTTGACAGCACCACGTAGGGTGCGTTTTGGTTTCGGGACAACCAAAATGGCGTGTTTGGTTGGCTATCGTAAACAGTCGGGGGAGGGTGTTGGGTTGGCTGCGAAACAGCCGAAAGGGGTGCGGTTGGTTTATCACCACAAAGGGTGCGTTGGTTTTGTTCTTAACAGTCGGGGGTGTGTCGAGTTGGCCTTAACCCAAAAAGGGGTGCGTTTGGGTCCGGGTCAGCAGTTAGGCTGCGTTTGGTTGTTAAATTAGTCATTAGGGTGCGTTTGGTTCTAAGTGAAACAGCCAAGGGTGTGTTTTGTTTGATGTTTACATGATTAGGGGGCGTTTGGTTGGACAGAAATCGCACAAGGGTGTGTTTGGTTTAGTAGAAACCAATACGGGTGTGTTTGGATGGCTGTTGGGGTACGTTTGGTTTAACGGGAACCGCACAAGGGTGCGTTTGGTTGGTGGTGTAGCATGAAAGAGTGCGTTTGGTTTTGTTATTTACACAATAAGAGTGTGTTTGGGATAGCAGAATTAACATATGGGTGCGTTTGGAATAACATAAATACACCAAGGGGTGTGTTTGGGACAGCAGGGGTGTTTGGTTCGCGGGTCAGAACCACAGCGGGTGTGTTTGGGTGAGCAGATTAACCGTAAGGGTGTGTTTGGGTTAACATAAATTGACTATTGACTAATATAAATTGACAATTAAATATAACGTAAGATTTTATAAATATAAAATCGGATTAAGTGGTGGTTTAAACGGTTAAATAAAAATGATATTTATTACTTTGTTTCGTTTAAGATATAATAACATATATATATATATATATTATATCTAAAACACGCGGGTGTTTGAAACATTGAAACACGGGTATAATTGCAACATGGATTGAATTTCATAAAAAAGGGAAAATGTGGTTTAAACGAAAAGGTCATGACGACATTTATATAAATTACTATATTTAATAAATTTCGTTGCAATTTCTATTATCTTAGAAGAACCGATAAAAGACGAAGTTATACAGTCTTAGGATCGTTAATTTGTAATTATACAATAACCAGATAAACGAACGAGAACTACACTTTTGTAAATGAAACAACTATTTTAGCCATAACCCGTCGAGTAAACGAAATATAAATTTATAAAATATTATTTTTATATTTTATCATTGTCAACTAGAAGATAGCATCATAATTGTCGTAAAAGCTGTACAAACATCGTTTTAACATAATTTGTAACCTTAAAAACATCGTTTACATCTATACGAGAACTTTTTATTTATTTAATTGGTTTTCTTTGTTATATAATTCACGATTTGAATTATATACTTGTTCATTTTTAATATGTAATATATACGGAATATATTACACACTTTGCGTTTACTTTATGATTTATTTTATTTAACCAACCACCAAACTATTACAACTTGGAAATCTAAATCCTTTATCAACGTGACGCGTTGAGGTGACTATCCATCAGAAAACCCAAATACATTATCCTAGGCTAGTGGGACTTAGCCGTTAAGATTAGTTGCAACTACTTGATCGAGCCGCTTCGTCTTCTGTTGTGTCGGGCATATCAGATGCCTATCTGTCAATCGTTCTACAACATCAATGTGAGTTTCATAACCTCGCTTTTCAATCTTTTGAATGTTTTATAAACCCGCGAGGGGGATACATGCTTGTCTACAAACTCTTATACTTACTCGGTTATCTTATAACAACGTGATTGTTTTTAAAGGATATTGTGAGTTTATAGCCCCACGTTTTACCTGTTTTACATATATTTTTGGGGTGAGAACATGCTTGTTTACAAATGCATTTACATGGTTGATTACCTGTTTGGTTTACATACTCATTTATATATCTCGCGAGGAGATACAATACTTGGTTAAATTTTTGAACGTAAACACATACTATACTTTTATGATTATGGATTAGCTTAAGTTGCATGAACTGTTAATTACTCGGAGGGTAAGCGCGAATGTTATAAGATAGATCTATTTGGGATTGACAATCCCCGTTCGGGTGACTAGCTATCACTGGGAACGAACGTTATACCATGTCGGATTACGATTGGATTGGCGCCTGCGGGGCCAACAATCACATACACATATTATTTTCAGAAATGCCCGGGTGTCCTTGGAGGGGACACCTATGATGGGTACATATTATTTTCATTAATGCCCGGGTGTTCTTGGAGGGAACACCCACGATGGGAACATATTCTTTTATTACTGTCCGGGTGTTCTTGGAGGGAACACCTACGATGGGTACACTCTTACTGTGCCTTGAATAAAGTGGCATACATACAAGTCTACGTCGCAGTTTCATGAACTTAGAGTAATTGTAATCATTGTTTTATACTCACATGGATATTTATCGTGCCTTGAATAAAGTGGCAATACATACTTGAAACATTTTGGTGACATTAAATTGGTCATGCATTCTTTATAAATCTTTAGGATAAGATTGATACTTTTGGTGACATAAAATGTGTCGTGCATTCTTTATAAATCTTTGGGATTTTTACATGGTACTGTGATGACACAGTGGACAAATACATTCATTTGAAACTTACATTCATATTTAAACTAACCTATGAACTTACCAACTTTATGTTGACCATTTTAAGCATGTTTTTCTCAGGTGATATAAATACTTGGCTTACTAGAAGTGCATTGGAGTCTATACATTCAAGTTTTTCATGGTGATGTAATTATGGGACAAATGTTATATCAATTTCAAGGAAATCAAAGAGATTATTTTTCAAACGACACATTTAGAGGTCGTTCTCTTGTATCTAGCGCTGTGTATTATGAAGTAACTCCCCCGGGCATACTTCCGCTGCGACACGCATTTTTGGGGGTGTTACAGATTGGTATCAGAGCACTGGTTATAGAGAACTAGGTTGCATATTTTACCCTAGACTATAACCGTTTTCACAAACATTGCATCACATCAAACATTTTCAAAATGCATACACGTTACTTGCTTAGGTGCTTACATTACGTGTTGCATTAAGTGCTTATGTGACATACATATATAATATATATGCTTACATCTTTTGCGTATATCGCATGTTTATTTATATAAGAGTTAGTTATATAAATACCATAGCATTTCTTAAGACGTTGTGAGTTGCACAATGGTCTCAATTATACCTCAGACATTGTGAGTTG
>BQNB010114639.1:0-21712 GCA_026074375.1 Tanacetum coccineum
ATATGGGATATTGTTCAAACTTGTTTATTTTGGGACCAATGTTATTATAACGTCTCTTTTGAGTCGTTCTTTATGAATTATATGTGATTGTGCTAGGAAGTAACACCTGTATATGTTCCGTTGCGCTATCCCGAAAATGGGGGTGTTACATAAAAGAACTTCAAGAACTAAGAATAATCAAGCTTTCAATATCAAGAAAGGTATGAGCATGTCGGTCCAGATGTCACTAGCACAAGATGGCAAAAGACCACAAGATGATGATTAGAGATTATGTTTGGCTGATGATCTCAAAGAAGCTCAAGATCACACACAAGTCGAGTTAAGGAACAAGCCCAAGATTAAAAATCAAAGATCACTACATCAAAGTACAAGATGTTAAATTGAAGAATCAAAAGACTACGAGCTAATACATAAGATCAATCTGAAGATTGTTGAGCTTAAGTTAGTTTTTTCTAAGGTGACCTCCCTTAGGGGGAGATCATTGTTAGATACACAAAAAAGACTCGGTCATCCCGTGTATTTTACAGTTTAACGTAGCTCGTAGTTAATAGTTAATCGTATGACATTCGGTTATGGGCCGAGTAATAAAACCAACGTGGAAGCCCATACCCATGGCCTAAGGGCCTGTTTTGTATCAACTATATAAGCCTCTTCCATGTGTTAGAATAGGTGGTTAGTCAATTCATTATACAAGTATCATTTTCTCTCAATAGAAAGTTTTCTCTCTTACTTTCTCTCTCTAAGATTCGGTTATATGTGTTATGATTTCCAATATCCTACATATGTACTTGCTTATTCTAAACTAAATCATAGTCTAGTGTGGTGTAAAACATCCAAACATGATTCTCGTTATACGCTTGATAACCTAACGATTATACGTAAAGCCATTTGTACTATGGTTTATAATGAAACATTAATGTTAAATAATTATGTTAACCTGGAAATGTTAGTTGTCACAGTCTCTCCTAGTTAAGATAATTTTGTCCTGAAATTCAGTTTGTGGTATCTGATGGTGAGGTGTCTGGGAAGAGATGCGCGTATTTGCTACGGATTTGATCTTCGCGCTCCCAAGTGAATTCAGGACCTCTCATTGAATTCCATCTAACCTTGACGATTGGAATACGACTTTTTTTCAACTGATTGATTTCCCATTCCATAATTTCCATCGGTTCCTCAACGAATTATAGTTTGTCATCATCTTGAATTTCTTCCACCAGAATAACGAGTGTTTCATCTGATAAGCATTTCTTCATATTTAAGACGTGAAACGTGCTGTGAACACCACTGAGTTCTTGTGGAAGCTCGAGTCGGTAAGCTACTGTGCCAATCCAAGCTAGTGTCATAACCCGTAAAATTCCGTTCAGTATCATAAATGTTTTTCGTTCAATAATTTGAATTTTTATAAGTTTCGTATAACTTTTACGCATAACCGGGAAGTTGTCCCGTTAATATCTGAAAATCATCTCCGGGAGCGAACCATGCTGTATTACATCGTAGTCTTTCGTCATTGGACGTGTTTTTACGCTTTTAATTAATATTTAAAATTTTATAATTTTTCCTGAAGTCGTTAGTCATTTTCGTTAATTATGTATTCCGGTTATAGTAAATAACCTATACTTATGCATGGTAACTCTTGAAAATAAATACATGCATGCATGATATCCCTAGAATGTTGGAGGTCACTTTTGGTCCCCCCTTGGCCTTGTCGTAACCGGATATACACATACATATACACTTAGGATGCCAAAATTTTAAAATTCAAATCAAGAGACAAGCTTCCCATATTTTGGCACAAGGACATGTGCACACAAGGGTTTGATTGGGAGATCAAATTGTTCCACTAGGACCCTTTGTCCCCATACTCATATACAGACATTATGTGTTTTGAATTCTAGCATGCAAGTTACACACTTAAGCTTATATACTTCATTCATTCATACACTTCACATAGAAAACACACATCTATTTTCTTTCTTCCTCTCTTGGTTCGAACACTACAAACACACACACAAATCCATTTCTTTTTAATCTTTGATCAAACAATTTGACGATATATTGTTCGAGGTTGATTGTTATTTCATCCGGGTAGTTTATAAACAACGTTTGGGTTGTTCTTAGTTTCTAATCATCTTTCGTCGCGTTTTCTTGTAAGTCATCTCTTCTTTTTCATAAATGAGTTGTACTTTTGCATTCGTATGATCATTCCGAACAAGGTGTACAAAGCGGATCGTTGTGAAAATCATTACCTATTTTTCTATAAAACTACAAGTCTCAAAGTTTAATCTTTTTATTTATAAATGGAAGAACATAAAAAGATAAGTAGTTGTACTTTTGCGTTTAAAAGTTCGTTGTGACTATTTTGATATATATATATATTGTTATTACTACGGCTATATCATTTATTTGAGATTTATCGTATAGTGAGTTTAAATATTGTTGGCGAAGGGATTAAGTTAGATGTTGGATTTGTCGGAAGTGTAAATTGAAAGTCGAAGAGGTTTAGGTTTAGAATGGATTTGTTGCAATATTTGCGGTGTTGTCGAAAATCGATCGGATATTCTTTCGAGTCAATAAAAGATGTACTTTTATAAAACTGATACTTTCACGAGTCGAGACGGATAAAAATGGAAAATTGATATTTTTAGAAAGGTCATGCTGAAATTTTATAAACTTTATAAATGCGTCGAAAAATATACTTTTATTATCAAACTTATGATAAAATGAAGAATAACGTTAAGTGTCGAGTTTTGGTCAACGTTTACGGCTATTGAGTCAACTTTGGTGTGTCGGGTCACTAAAAGACGAAATACACTAAAAGACGAAATACACTAAAAGACAAAATACACTAAAAGACGAAATACACTAAAAGATGAAATACACTAAAAGACGAAATACACTAAAAGACGAAATATTTTCGAAGATGTTTCAAAGTGTCGAGACTTGTCAAAACTTATAACTTTCGAAAGTACGTTTTGAAAAGGATACGCCGTGTCTACTCATGCTCGGATGATCAGTTCTTGCGTTAAGCGTTATTCGTTGTACATCATTCTTAAACGACGACTATATGTTAGGTTGTCGCTAGGACCGTGAGATTCGTCTTCATTTAATTGACTTCCTTTGATCCACAACTCGCATAAGGTGAGTTCATAGCCCCACTCTTTTACTCGTTTTGAGTAAATGTTTATATCTTTGGAGTGAGAAACATGCTTGTTTACAAACTCGTTTACTTCATTGAATTTCAAACTCATATACGTTGATTACAAACTCATTTACATGATTGACTACAAATTTGTTTACATACTCACTTTTACTATGGACACAAGTATTTGATTTACCTTTCCTGTTTATGTGTGGCCTAAGTTTTGCTTTCAAACCAAATTATTAAAAGTGGAATGAGATGATATGCCACTTTCATTATTAAAAGTGGGATGAGATGATATGCCACTTTCATTATTAAATGTGGGATGCATAGTCCGAAAAGTATGCCACTTCACCTACTACTAACCACAAAATGTCGTGTTGACAAGTGGTCCCAACGGATTCCAAACCCCTGTACAGGGTTGTCAAACCCAATAGATCTATTTAAATGCATTAGCGTTCACCAACCTAAACAACGTAATTACGGTCACACAGCAAAAAGGGCATATACTCATAGTGAAGGTCATTATATTCAAGTAACGAAACAGTTTGCGTTCATTCACAAAACAAGCAATATATCCCCCTCGCTGAGTTAAAAAACATTGAAAACTTTAAAAGCGAGGCTATGAACTCACCTTGATCAAAGCCAATGATCAAATAATCGAAACAATCCACGGAAAATCAATGACGAACACTATCACACCTATAATTTATTCGAGCTCGATACAATACCGAGAGCATATGATCGAACGATGCGTACATCGGATCAACCAAATCATATATATATATAATTATATATGATATAATATATAGATAAATATATTATATATATTATATATAATAATATATATATATATATATAAATATAGATATATATATTAAAATCCAACTCGCCTTAAAATCCTAAAACCACAAAACCCAACGATATTAGGTTGCGATCGTTCTTTTCTTACATCATACAACGCTTAAATCGCAACACTTTCTATTTTAATGAAACTTCTATTTGGAAAGTACTATTTTCGGAAAGGTTAATCATATTTAGTAAATCCTCGTTATCAAATATATTGTGATAATATTGTTAGTTATCTCGTCGAACCCTCGACATTCAATGTGGTTATTAATTACCATAATCGTATTATTTTTGATTAATTATGAAAGTTTCTATTCTTAGAGTCTACATCGTTCGTAAGAACGGCTAAGTTTAAAATATTTTACTCGTAGTAATGATAGCATTTTAATCATCCGACAAGTTTAGTATTTACCTGTTGACTTTCAAAAGTCAACGCTAGACTTTGTTTGACTTATATTTATCATTTTATTTTACCCAACATCTGACCGCTCCAAAAGACCGTTATATCACGTTTTCACAATTTCGGCAAAGAAAAATTTTATGCTAACGAAATTCCAGGACAACTTTTTAGTTTTAGCCAGACCCTGAATCAGTGACAGAAATGGACCAAAATGCCCGCAGCAAGTTTCTGCAGGAACTTGTATTTTTAATAAAAACGCAGCAGTTTGACCATCGGTTTTGACCCGCTATATCACGTTTTCGTGACTTTGACCAAAAAGAGATTTTATAGAAAACATCATTCCGGACAACTTTCGCCGGAAGTCCAAAATGGACTCGAAAGTGCTCAAAACAAGCTTTTAAATCAGAGACAGCAACTACTATTTTCACAAATGCTGAATTTTTGTACATCGAATATATATCTCGTTTTTGCTTTAACTTTTTCGTTATTAGGAGTTAAAAGCTCTACCTTATATCGAAACGATCGTCTCGGATAGCTTTATTATATTTCAAAGCCTAAAATCAGATTTTACGAAATTTCGATCCCCGTTTGGCGTGCCAAACTTTCTGCTCACGATATACCGTTTAATAATTACGTCAAAACTCATTTTTGACCCACAAGCTCATTTAAAATACGTATAACATGACATATAACTTATGTTTAACTTGCCTAATCATTTTATAACATCACTTGACTGATTGGCGCAAGATTTCATTGATTTCATCACATGTAATGACTAATACCCTTTAACAAATGGAAACGAATGAAACAAAAATATAAAGAGCGCTTATAATACTTTATAAAGCAAGATCAGACTCGATAACAATCAAACTTGCCTACCTCGTTCCTTTGGCCGCGACTTCGAACACAAAACCCAACCAAACCAAATCAACCAAGACTAACACCAACCTTAAATAAACCCACACCCTCTTTGGGTGTTTACTCGGTTCGAACCCACGACAACAACCAAACCGGATCCCTCCTTATGCTTCAATATAAAACAACTTTACTCGAACCATGTTGCATGTCCCCTTTTATAGTATGGATGATTAAATAAACATCATCTAAACAATGGGGAGGGGTTAGAAAATCAAAACACCAAAGGTGTTTGCCTTTGTGTTTCGTTTGAACCAAAAAGAAAAGGGGAGGACAAGAAAACTAGTTTCTTTCAAGCTATGTTCCTTTGAAGTATCTTTAGAAGTAAGTGACTTGTATGATCTTGCAAGATCACAAATGAAAAATTTTTCTTGAGCTTTGTGGTAGAGAGTTCACACCGTTTCGGTTTGCAGCACAGAAACAAAAAGGAAAGGAAGAAAATTTTGAGCAAATGATCTAAGTGTTTCTTTTTATAAGTGAAGACATAATCATTGTGCATGTATAGGGACTCACCAAAATTTTGGAAAGGGTTGTGTGTTTGGGTTGCCAAACCGTCGGCTAGGGGCTAGAAACATGCATAAGAATATTATTATTATTTTGATTTATTTACTTGCCATATTTCTTTAGGTAATGTCTTAAATAAAAAATGTATCTTGTACACAATTTAATTTAGAATAGCGACAGCTTCTTAAAAACGCGATTTATTGCACAGGAGGCAGCGAGAAACAAAGATGACAAGGTTCAATAAAATAATATTCTATCGATCATACAAATCAATAACGAGAAGCTGCGAGTCGTAAATTTTAACGATGCTCACATAATCGATTAATTAACGAACACACGAGTCAAATACGGTGACTTGCGAAACGTCAAAAAATACTATTTAAATTTCCGTCCGTATACAACTACTGAAAAATAATTATTTTCAACAAATAAAATTTTTAAATGTCGATGCGTTTCGCGTGAATCCACCACGAATTTAAAAATAATAATTCTATGACGTCGAATTCGCGATCCGTCATAAAAAGTAGAAACGCATCGTGAAACTCGTTTATCACATTCCACCCACCTTTAGGAGCGCCGTCCGAGTCGCTCAGGTCCTTCTTACTCGTCTTATCATTCGTTCATGGCATGACGTCTTCTCGTCATCACGCAGACTCCTACGTTCTTTCAAAATAAATATGCGATACAATATTCGCTCCAACTATTCCGGATAGAAAGTCAACAAAACAAGCGATAAATTATACTCACGAAATCAAAACAAAATCATGGTAGCTCTTATCAAAAGAGGCAAAAACAAGTTAAGAAAATATCTTCGACAAAACCAAATCACGTCGTTCTTCATAAGGGACAATATACGTCACGAAATATATCCGATTAAAATAATTATTACGTCGTTCTCACGAGAAATTTTCTAAAATGGATGATCGATCCAACTTAGTTGGGGATCATAAGAACAACAAAACCAAGCGCATCTCGCTTATCAAAACCAAGGCCGAAACTTATGTCGTTAATAAAAATCAATATATATGTCGCACGTCCAAATAACGGAATTATACCAATATTCAAAACCGAGAATATGCTTCGTTACCAAAAATCCAAAACATACGTCGCTAACTAAAACCAAGATAGACGTCAATAATCAAATTCGATATATATAATTATATCATTATCCAAATTAAAATACTCATCATTATTCAAAACCAAAATACACATGTCGCCCTTCCGGTCTCGTTCAATAATGTCTCACTGGTTACGAAAAAAAAATAATTCGAAACACATTAGATCTCCTAATTATCTTACAATATTGTTATAGATGCCCACATAATCACATAAGTACCTATTGTACGCTCGCCATCTTTTACATGATGACTCGATGAATTGGCCTCATACTAAGGCATTCATCACGCCCGCTTTTAACCAAGCATTGGCGACTATTATTACATATCATATTCGCTTTCCTTTGGAGCTTTCGGCATAATTATTCATTCTAACACTTAGGTTTATACCCCTCCGGTCACATTTTCCTCATCGTACCGAGCTTGCCATAAAGTCAAGCCACCTCGACGATAATTCCAACATAAACACGGCTAATTCTAATTGGTCTACACTCACTCTCATGGGTACTTCAAGCACAATTCGTTCAACAAGACTTTCGGCGATGACCCACCCCACCAATATTACTTCCTAAAATTCTTAATTGGGACGATTATACCCCATTTACTTAGGCGCGTCCCTAAGCAGACTCTGTACGAGTAGCAGTCCGGTGACGGAAGACTCTGCGCGATGTACACTCTTAACTGCGTCGCGACTCTATCAGCCATTTAAAGCACGACATAGGAGCAAAGCACATATTCCACATAATTACTATGGTGGATTCGGGGACGTACACCACATCCCTTACTGGCCAGAAGAAACTGCACATGGACACAGTATATATCCCGAGGAGAGTACAAATGCAAGACAACACAACAGAATCACACAACAACCGTCTCTAAAGCACACAGTGTTGTCAGCTTAGTCTGTCACATTCTACATGAATTGGGGATTTTGTAGATACTGATGGAGTCTCTGCGTGAGGTGTTTGGAGGATTCTGTAAGTAATGTCAGAAGAATATGTATCAGAGCGTTTCCGGGTCAGTTATGTGTCAGCGAGGAGAGCATGCTGATACTGAGTACAGATGTTATGGGTGATCCGCGTGATAGCTCACTCTTCTCTGTGTGAGGTTGTTCAGTGGCGCGATACTCATTATGAGAGTGGAAGTTCAACTGTAGATCTATCAGAGGTCAGGAGATCTCTGTGCTGGGACACGAGAGTCATAAGTTGTTTACATATATCTCGGTGAGGTGCGTGATTAGTGTGCGGCAGAGGTAGGTGTCTGAGTTAGTATATAGGTAATGTGTTATGGATGGCCAGGCCGAGTATACGGGTATGGTGAGAACTGCGACTCTGGTGGGACTATCGAAGGTAGTGGCTAACGCGAGCATCAATGCATGGTTCTCGCACTGCCGGTTAAGAGGCGCCTTCGGGGATGTTGGGGTCGTCACATCACGTGTGAGTATGGTGCGCACTACGAGGCGTGAGAACGCGTGGGGAGGTGTTCAAGTGTAGTGCGTGAAAGATGAGGTGGCGTCTTAGAGAGACATGAGCTAGCGTAGCAGTAGATAGGCTTACTAGCGCGACTATCTAGCACACTGGAGGGAGCGATGACGCCCATATCCGTGAAAAGGAGAGGGGCAGATCTCGACGGGCCATGATAGGTTTATGTGTAAATTTAAGGGGCTTGCTGCTAAGAGCAGAGCTGAGATGGTGTAGGGAGAGTGGTCATTGTGGCGAGCCGATTTATGCGAGCTGTTCAGCGCTGGGGACGACCGATGCTAAGGCAGTCAAAACCACCTAGTGAGATCGTTAAATCACTGCGCATGAGAGGTGAGTTAATGGTCTCCATTGTTCATATCGAGGTTGGGTGGGCAGGTTGTACTGCGCCTGAGATAGCGTAATTCTATCGATTACAGTGACAGTGAGCACGGTCGCGTAGGCTATACTTGGTGTGTGGTTTACTTAGTGGACACGTATTCAAGAACAATAACCGGCTCCTAGATTACTGACGGAACTTAAATGTACGTGGGGGCAGCTTCGAGGGAAACGTCTCGTTCTAAAAAGAGACGCGGAGGTAATTTGCACCGATTGCGGGGTTTGACTAATCATATTGACTACATGTGTGACTCGTGGCGTCCAGCGAGTCAATAGAGAGTGTGGGTGCAGCTTTGTCTATAAGTATGCCGTAAAGGTAGGGGTAGAAATGACGTTTCGGCACTTCACGGAAGCACTTTGGCGCACCGAAGACATTTATGCTCAAGTTTACCGAGAGGCGTGTTTGAGGATGGCGACGAGTTATTCGACATAGGCGTGGTTCTCCGTAAATTATGGTATAAGTTGAATCAGGTTATGCAAAATTGATGAACAAGCGCGACATTCTTGTCCTTTCTCGACAAAACGTTTGCTTTTCTATACGGCTATATGCTGTAAATTACGTTCAAGAAAAAATTTCAGAAGCAGTAAGAAAGCGAAATCAGTGTTCGAAAAAGGAAGAGAGGAAGATAGATAGCACGCGACCTTTACGTATTCATTGACTATATGAGGAGAAGAAGGAAAAAAAGGTGTTAAGGGAGTATTCTATCGGACTGATGATGTAAAAAGTGTGAGAATAGTTGTTTTGTTAATTATTAATGTAGATTATAGTATGTTAATTATAGTATGAGATGAGTATATGGGCAGAGAGGTATAGGTAGTGGGTGAGTGAGGTAAGCGGGGGGATAGTGAGTAATGTAGTAGAAAAATAGATAATGAAGTAGTATAGTTCCTATAACATAAGATTTATTGGTGACACCATAGGGTCAGTTTATGAAATTTGAAAACACATTTTTTCATTGTTTTCACAAACAATTTATACAACCTAGTCGATATGATTCGCGGCAACGCATTTTATTTCAACACACAAATTCGTAATTGCAATTCACAGTTTTTAAAGTCATACCAAGTCCAACAAACAAATATTGAATAAAGTTGGTCCTACGTCCCAGCAAGTTCAAAATAACACCCACGTTCATGGACTATCATATATAATATCATACAGCGTTCGAAATGATCCACCAAACGAATCGATATGCCTACAAGCTGTCGGAAATTGGGAAATTTTGAGGAAGGAAGGGGACAACCCCCTAGCAATCCCTAACCAGTATCCACAAACCCCATACTATTTCCTACCAACCACACATAATCAAACTAACTATAAACCTCAGATACCATAACATTAAAATACCAATGCCGATGTAGTACACAAAGTATAACCAAAATCCCCTAAGAGTTACAATATTCTTCCGGTTCAAGACTGAATACAACCCAATCCATACATGAATCTAAGTTTCAAATACAAGAAATCCTAACATATCCAAATGGCATGCGAAGTGTTTACAAAAAACCAAAATACACCCAGGGAGCATCGAACCTCAACCAACTGACACTAGTCAGTTTAGTACTGATACAAATTGTCATCAATCTAAATCAAAAATCAAAATGAAATACAAATAGGAACTACAGAGGGTCCTGGTGGACTTATTCTTCAAAGGCTGCAATCGAGTTACTCATCAAATCCCAAAAAGCACCGATCAGCGAGCTCTCCTGCGCTTCATGAAGCTCGGTAACAGAAAAGCCTGCAAACTTCTAGGATTCTTGTGTCCTCTCTACTGCACATCTACCTGCAAGGCCTGAACCTGCTGAGTCAATCATGTAACCATCTCGTCTCTCTGGGTAGAAGTCTGCTGACCTAACTCGACATGAACACCAACCTGCTCCGCTCTATCCACAGCCTGAATCATCTGGGATGCCATCACCTGCATTTTCCCTTCCACAGCAAGGACTCTCAGACCAATCTCTCCAATAATAGCACCAGCTGCTATTTCCGCATCACTCCCCTGAATAACCCTCTACACTAACTGCCCATGCCCGTACTTTAGGTTATCCAGACGGGTACTCAGGCCCTCAATCACGGACGGAGGCACAGGAAGTCCTGGGGCTACCTGAGGAAAAGACATTCCCTCAGCAACCGTAGTAGATGGACCTCCTACCTCATAGACGCTAGGCGATAGCACCACTAGCACTGGAGGTGGTGTAGTAGGGGCCATCAACCAGTCCTCATTTACCTCCCAAGCCTCCTCCTCACTAAACCCATCTGAGGCGTCATCCTCAAAGTCATCATCACCAAACAGCACAGCCAAATCCTCCTCCATGTCCATCATTGGTGCATCCATCTTCCCCTCTACTACATCAACACGGGAAAGCGATCACACTGTCTCTCCTCTGCCTCAACTACTGGCTCAGCGACCTCCTCAACGGCGGGCACAACCATCTGCTCGTCCACCATAACCTCGAGCTCTCCCAGTAAGTAATCATCCGCCGCCAGCCACCCATTGTTGTTGTTCGGGTTACCAGCATACTCAGGTAACGGTGCAGGTGCGAAGAAATCATGTGCATGATGTAGCTCATCCATCGGGAAATCAAATACGCGATCGGGTGACAACGGTTCGCCCATGATACTACAAAAGAAAAGAAATACTTATATTAGTAGCCATCATACATATTTTTAATCATATGCAAAAATTCATACTCATCACATACTAGGATGGTTTTATAACATTGCATCAAATGCATAAAGAAGATTTTTAAGCCTTTCGCGAGATGCGAATATCCAATTACGTGTATATAACCATACATCACGGAATAGATGTCATATGTATACATACTTATATAATTATTACTTATATCAAGCGTATCCCACTTGTTACACACATAATATGCACTTAAGTATATCACATAAGGCTTCTAAGGATCGGGAACGATGCGCGCGCGGATATCGGACAACGGTGAAGGACTCGTGAAAATTTTCCGAAAACAGTTGTAGTCCAAGTTTTGTAAAACGACTTAGTTCACTACAACTCGTGCTCTGATACCACTCTGTAACACCCCCAAACTACGATACGCAGCGGAATACAACATTGGGGTGCTACTTCACAATACATGCACACGAGTCCCAGTAAACGTTCAAAGATACGTTTATAAAACACAATTTCATTTATTAGAAAGATCAGAGTTACATAGGTCCCAATACCATTATAGAAATTATTTCTAAAAGTCACAACACGACTTGATTTCTAAAACACTTGTTTAGTTTATGACACTACTTCACCGAGACACCGTCCTTGATATCCGCGTTCCGTCCCATCCAAGCCATCAACAACAATTAACCTGAGATACATGCTTAAAAACGTCAACAAAACGTTGAGTGAATTCATAGAGTTTACAAATAACAGTTAGAACGCATATTTTGGTTCAACAAAACGTATAACGTTGGCTCGTAAGTCAAGTTATAAAAATATTGATTTCCAACTAAAGAGCCCGTGAGTACTAAACTCAACACACAATCATCCGTAGGGAACAAATCATGTCCGAGGAAGTAACCACAATCTCCTAATACTAACCACAAAATGTTCGTTTGACATGGTGGTCCCAACGGATTCAAACCCCGGACAGGGTTGTCAAACCCAATAGATCTATTTAATGCATTAACGTTCACCAACACATGGTAATTAACGATCACACAGCAAAAAGGCTATTCTCTATAGTGAAGGAATCAATATTCATATATCAAAACAGTTTTGCGTATCAATTTTCACAAAACAAGCAATATATCCCCCTCGCGGAGTTAAAAACATTGAAAACTTTAAAAAGCGAGGCTATGAACTCACCTTGATCAAAGCCCACGATCAAATAATCGAAACAATCCACAGAAAATCAACGAACACGATCACGACTTATAATTTATGTCGCTCGATTACAATACCGAAAAGTATGATCGACGATGCGTACATCGTATATCAAAAATATATATAAATATATATATATTCATAATGAGATAAAATCCACTTGCGCTAATCCATAAACCCCACAGATATTAGGTTTTGGGCGATCGTATCTTTATTTTACATCATACATCGCTTAAATCGAACACTTTATCTATTTTAATAAACTTTCTAATTATATTTGGAAAGTTATCATAATTATAAGTCTCGTTATCAACAATATGATTTTGTGATAATATTTAGTTATCTCGTCTCGAACCCTCGACATAATCAATGTGATTACAAATACTCAGAATCGATATTTATTTTTCGATTTATTAACGAAAGTTTCTATTTTAAAGTCTATACTCGTTCGTAAGAACGCTAAGTTTTAAAATTAAAAAATAATTTCTTTTTGAACTTACTCTAGTAATAATAACATTTTAATCATCCTACAAGTTTAGTATTTACCCGTTGACTTTCAAAAGTCAACCCTAGACTTTGTTTAACTTTTATACTTATATTTATTTTTACCCAAATCTGACCCGCTCCAAACGACCTGTTATTTCATTTTCACGCTTCGGACAAAGAAGAAACTTTATGTAAAACGATATTTCGGACAACTTTTTAGTTTTAGCCGAGACCCGAAACTTGATAGAAAATGACCAAAATGCCCCTGCAAGTTTCTGCAGGAACTTGTATTTTTAATAAAAACACAGCAGTTTGACCATCGGTTTTGACCCTTTTTATCACGTTTTCGTGACTTTGACCAAAAAGAGATTTTATAGAAAACATCATTCCGGACAACTTTCGCCGGAAGGCCGAAACGGACTCGAAAGTGCTCAAAACAAGCTTTTAAATCGGAGACAGCAACTACTATTTTCACAAATGCTAAATTTTTGTACATCGAATATATATCTCGTTTTTGCTCTAACTTTTTCGTTATTAGGAGTTAGAAGCTCTACCTTATATCGAAACGATCGTCTCAGATAGATTTATCATATTTCTCAAAGTCCTAAAATCAATTTTCTCTAAACGAAATTCTCGAGACCTCGTTTGGCATGCCAAACCATTCTGCTACACGGTATATCCGATTTAATAATTACGTCAAAACTCATTTTTGACCCACAAGCTCATTTAAAATACATCTAACATGACATATAACTTATGTTTAACTTTCCTAATCATTTTATAACATCACTTGACTAATCGGCGCAGGATTTCATTGATTTCATCACATGCAATGACTAATACCCTTTAACAAATGGAAACGAACAAAACAAAAATATAAAGAGCGCTTACAATACTTTATCAAACAAGATCGGACTCGATAACAATCAAACTTGCCTTCCTCGTTCCTTTGGCCGCGACTTCGAACACAAAACACAACCAAACCAAATCAACCAAGACTAACACTAACCTTAAATAAACCCACACCCTTTGGGTGTTTACTCGGTTCGAACCCACGACAACAACCAAACTGGATCCCTGCTTATGCTTCAATATAAATCAACTTTACTCGAACCTTGTTGCATGTCCCCTTTTAAAGTATGTATGATTAAATAAACATCATCTAAACAATGAGGAGGGGTTAGAAAATAAAAACACCAAAGGTGTTTGCCTTTGTGTTTCGTTTGAACCAAAAAGAAAAGGGGAGGAACAAAGAAACTATGTTTCCTTTTCAAGCTATGTTCCTTTGAAGTATCTTTGAAGTAGTGTTTAACGGATCTTGCAAGATCAAATAAAATTTGTCTGTGCTTTTGTGTATGGTGTCTCACTCCTTTCGGATTTTTGAAGAGAAAACAAAAAGGAAGGAAGAAAATTTTGAGCAAATAATCTAAGTGTTTCTTTTTATAAGTGAAGACATAATCATTGTGCATGTATAGGGACTCACCAAAATTTTGGAAAGGGTTGTGTGTTTGGGTTGCCAAACCGTCGGCTAGGGGCTAGAAACATGCATAAGAATATATTTTTTTTGATTTATTTACTTGCCATATTTCTTGTGTAATATCTTAAATAAAAAATGTATCTTGTACACAATTTAATTAGAATGTGAGCTTTAAACGCGATTTATGGCCCGGGCAGAGAAACAAAGACGACAAGGTTCATAAAATAATATTCTACGATCATAAAAATAATAACAAGATGCGTCGTAAATTTTTACGATGCTCAATACGATTAACGAACACACGGTCAAACGGTGACTCGCGAAACATCAAAAATACATATTTTAAATTTCCGTCCGTATTAAAATACGAAAATAATTATTTACGAAAAATAAAATTTTAAATGTCGACGTTCGCTCACACGAATTTATAAAATAATAATTATGACATCGAATTCGCGATCGCCATACGCGTCGTGAAACTCGGGTTGTTACATACTCCGTGTCTACTCATGCTCGGATGATCAGCTTTTGCGTTAAGCATTATTCGTTGTACATCATTTTTAAACGACAACTATATGCTAGGTTGTCGCTAGAACTGTGAGATTCGTCTTCACTTGATTGATTTCTTTTGATCCACAACTCGCATAAGGTGAGTTCATAGCCCTACTCTTCTACTCATTTTGAATAAATGTTTTATAACTTGGGGTGAGAAACATTGTTTGTTTTTAAAATTAGACACAAGTACTATACGTGAGATTTCCCTGTTTACGTGTTGCTAAGTAGCGTTTAGACCACTATTGCCCGAACTATCATGAACTGTTAATTTCTTGACCAGAGGACCGGTTGAGAGAGCGCGAGTGAATAAATAGATCTATTGGGACTAATTATCCCTATCCAGGTAAGAAGCACTTACTAGTTCGAGTTTGCCAAGAACTAACGGATATATGTCATGTCGAAACTAGTTAGGTGGTCTTTGGTCGGACACCTGAAGGGCAAGCCTTTTATAGCACTGTACATGCTATCTTTCAGTATTAGCTTCAGTGTCATGAGCTTAGTGCAACGTAAATACCTTTTTATGTGAAGTTGTATCTGTTATAACTGTCGCATACGTTTTGATAAACTTGTGGTCCACACTAATTACGTTTGAACTAAACCTATGAATTCACCAACTTTATGTTGACGTTTTAAGCATGTTTTTCAGGTACTTAGCTTTGGACTTCTCTGATGTGCTATGTGGAGTCTACGTGCAATATGATATCATCTTTCAAAACCTTATTATCATTCATACTCTTTGTCTTTTGAAAACTTAATTATGCTTCTACAATGTTTTAAATTTCATTTCAAATCATGTAAGACTTATCCATTTTTAATGAATACAACGAGTTATGATTTTCAAAACGTCCATTAGTGGTCGTTCTTTGTACTTTGTGTTATGAATATTATGACGTCACGCCCCCGGACACGTATTCCGTCCAGGCCCCGTTTGGGGGTGTGACAGATTGGTATCCAGAGCCAAGGTTATAGAGAACCAGGTAGTATATACTAGGTCTGGTCTATAACCAGTATGTGATCCTTACATGCTTTTATGTGTGCCTTATACGTGTTTTGCTATGGCGTATACGAGAGTACCATTTTGCCTTGAGCATGCTATGATATGGGTTTACCTCTGCCCCTGCGTTTATCGTTCCCTGCGTTATGTTGCCTTGCATTAATTTTACCCTTAAGCTCTATTTTGCTATAGCTTACGTTTGTCTTGCGTTTATCTTTTCTCTGCGATTACATTTTCCTTACGTATATTTCCCAACTTGCTTATATAGAAGTTGTCTATGTAAATACTAAACTTTTCTAAGACATTGTGAGTGACACAATGGTCTCTATATATTTTTTTAGACATTGTGAGTAACACAATGGTCTCTATACTTTTCTAAGGCATTGTGAGTGACACAATTGTCTCGTTTACTTCTAAAACATCGTGCATAATATGATGGTCTTTAAAACTTTTCATTATACCATTTTGCGAAATTTTGGAAACCCGTTACAGTCTGCCGACCCCACTGATTATCCTACTATTCGACTCTGAAGATGACTTTGAACACCCGCCCCATACTGTTGAAATACCTACGTCATCTCGTCACGTCTTAACTTTTCCTACTGCTCGTTACTTCTAGAAACATGTCGAATGCTTCGCACACAACTTTAACCCATCACCTCGTAACATTCCATTCTAGAAACACGACTTTTAAAATTCGACTTATTTTATTTACTCTGTTTGATTTTGAAGAAAATACCGACAACGAGATAAGGAATGAGTTCCACGAGGATCGAGCGTATTGAAACCCGACAAATTGCTAATGCTATTAAAGCTATTGCCATCTATGAGGCAAACCCGCGTGGTTGACGACTAAATGGATCAGGTCATACGTTAAGAAATCGAAATGGTAAGGAATGCCAACAACGAAATAAGCGACAAAAGGTCGTGAGAGCTTACATTGCTAGACCAAATAACAAAAATAATAACAAAATTCGATATGTAGAAAGGCTACCTTTCTACAACAAACGTAAGTTGCGCCCCACTGGACCGTGCACTGTAAGTTTGCAAATACCTACAAAGAGTTGGCCATACGAGTAGAGATTGTAGGACACCCGTTTTGATAACAACTTAGAGGCCACAGTGGCAAATTAGAAACCTGAGGTACCTATTAGGAGTGTGGAAAGCCAAGACATTACAAGAGTGATTGTCCAAAACTGAACCGTGCGAACCATATTTGGGAGGTAAAAACTTGCGAGAACTCTAACACCGTCAAAGATCATGCCGATACTTAAGGAGAGATTTTCCTACCTTGTCTAGTGAAACCTAAGTCGACTTGGACCGTAATTCCTAAGAGTTTTGCACTAGTAGTTCTATATGAATTTCGTGTATTTTGTGGATGTCTTTAAACCCTCTGTTCATTTTTTTGTCGTGATGATTTCGTCAGTTACACTTCAACTCTCTAATAATTTATGCAAGGTACTTTCCAAATCTATTACCGTCTTACAACCCGTTTTACTATTATTTTATAAGCAGTTTTACTAGCATAAACTAATTGGATGTTATCTTGTGAACTATTTTAGTGTCGCCTTATAAACATAGTTGTTGTCGCGTTATAAGCTATTTTACCGCCAGCTTACAAACCATTTTGCTGATAGCTTTTGTTTATTTCAACACCTTATAAACCATTTCACTATCATTTATAAACCATTCTAGCGTCACCTCATAAACTATTTTATAGACATTTTATAAACTACTTTACCATCAGTGTGCAAACCATTTTGCTGACAACGTATTAACCATTTTACTACCATTCTATAAAAGTATTTTGTTTCCATCTTATAAATTGTTACGTCTTCACCCTATTAACTATTTTGCTATCATTAATCTAAGACGTTCCACTAGCGCCTTCCAAACCATTTTGCTATTATCTTATAAACCATTCCGCTAGTATTTTATATAAAATGTTTTCCTGTCATCCTATAAACCATTTTATGGGAATCTTATAAACTACTTCATTAACATAAACTGTTTCGCCGCCGTTTTATAAACTGTTCTAGTGCCATCTCATAACTACTTTCACAATCATTTTACAAACCAACTTGGCTTTATCTTTTAACCTATTTTGTCATCGTTCATAAACTCTTTTGCCATTATTTTATAAACCATTTTGCTAACACCTTTTAAAACTATTTTGATACCATTCTATAAACCGTTTTGTCAATCTCTTATAATTATTCTACTATTACCTTATAGCTTATCGGGCTATCATTTAATGAACTAATTTTTTTCCATCTTATAACCTATTTTGCAGTTATTTATAAACTCTTTTGCTACCCTATTTAAAACTACTTGTAGTCATCTTACAAGCCATTTCGTTGTCACCTCATGAACTATTTTGTTGTCATTTATAAACTATTCCGCTGTCAATTTACAAACTATGTCGTTGTCATCTTATGAACTACTTCGTGTCTTTTATAAACCATTACGTTGCCACTTTATGAACCATTGGGTTGTCAGCTCGTAAACCATTCGTTACTATATTTTAAACCCCTTACTATTACATCATAAACCGTCACGTAATTTCCTCGAAAGCTATTTTGTTGTTGCAACATAGCATGTTTTCTGCTATCTTACGAAAAAAATATCTAGTGTCGTTATATATAAACTACCCTGTTTTCATTGTTACGAACTGTTTTGCTCCCTTATAAACTATATCGTTTATACCGTATAAGATTCTTAAACATAAAACTAGTTTGACGAAATGAGCATTTTATCGTTAGTTCCTAAATTATGCATAGCCTGATCACCTATTAATAATTCAGGAAGGACCATGCTATGCTGAGAATAGTCACCTTAAAATTTTTGTCAAAATATCTTTACATTCCGTTTCTATATCCGTTCCTCTTCACTCAAATTTCAAAGGGATTTTATCGTGTTCATGTTTTACTAAGATTTTGCATGCGTATTCGTCATTTGTGTCGGTCACGTGCATCCGCATTCGTAAGCGTCATAACTAAGTAGTTTTTCTTCAACTTTAGCATATAGAAACACCATTCCTTTAGCCGAGAGACTGAATCCACTCCCTGTAGTCACGATAATTATGGAATGTAAAAACTTAGAACGTAACAGACTTATCACTCTAATTGAGTTATAACCAAGAGAACTAGGAGATTTCCTTCAATATACTTACCTTTTCGTGAGTTAGAATCACGTAAATTATGAGATCCTCGTATCCAAAAAACTTTTGATGGACCTGAAGTTGAAGCAAAGGATGAAATTATTGCAAGTACATGGAACCTAGTTGATAGAAGCCTCACCTCCGCTAAGATTAGCCCTTTAAGTGACACACTCCCACCTACTGCTGACACTAGGTACTCTGTTGAGTTAGCCGACGGAAAGGTCATAGGAATTGATACCATCATTTAAGATTATACACTGAATTTTCTGAATCATCTATTCAAGATAGACTTAATACCCATAGAACCTGGTAGTTTTGACGCTATCATCGGTATAGGTTTGTTGACAAAGTACCACGCCATGAACAATTGTGATGAAAGATCATTCGTATCCCCTTAAGTGATGAAACCTTAATGATTCGAAGCAATAGGAGTTGCTAGTAAGCAAAGTTGTTTGATAGGATTGGTACGTTAGAGCGGGATAACTTGAGACTCGGAGGCATGTTATGTGTTGAGAGAAAAAGAGTTGACCGTCTCCGGCGTAGTATTTCGTATGCTCAAAGGGATTTATAATACCAAGTTCCTCATAGTGGGGAACTCTAATATTGTCCGACAAAAAGAAGGATGGATCCCTCAGGATGTACATCGACTACCGAGAATTAAACAAGCTAACCGTGAAGAACCGTCACCCGCTACCTAGTATAGATGATCTTCTTTTCAATCAACTACGAGGATACAACGTACCTAAGGACTAGTTACCACCAGCTAGAGTTCAAGAAAAGGATATTGCTGAGACCGCATTTAGGACCCGTTATGGACATTTCGAGTTTCAGGACATGCCATTTGGTTTGATCAGCGCACCAGAGGTATTCATGGATCTCATGAATCGGGCGTGCAAACCGTACTTAGACAAGTTCGTGATAGTATTCATCGATGATATCTTTATCTACTCAAGCATAAATAAGGAGTACGAGGAACACCTTAGGCTTACCTTGGGATTGCGTAAGAATAAGGGATTGTACGCCAAATTCTCTAAGTGCGAATTCTGGCTCCTAAAAGTGCAATTTCTTAGCCATGTTGTTGATAGTCAAGGCATTCACGTTGATGCCGTCAAGATTGAGTCAATCAAGGATTAGACAACGCCTACGACTCCAACGAAGATACACCAATTCATAGGTCTTGTCAGTTACTACCAACAATTTATCAAAGGTTTCTCTAGGATGGAGAAACCTCTAAACCAAACTAACTCAGAAAAATGTGAAATACGAATGGGAAGAGAAAGAAGAGGAAGCCTTTCAACTGTTAATGTAGGAACTTCGTAGCTCACCGCTTTTATCATTTCCCGACAGAAAGAAAAACTTCGTGGTTTAAAATAACGCCTTGCATAATGGATTAGGTAATATACTGATGCAGAAGGAGAAGGTGATAGTTTACGACTCTCGACAACTGAAAGTTTATTAGAAGAACTACTCGACACACGACCTAGAATTAGGAGAAATAGTGTTTAGTTTCAAGATCTGGGAACACTACATGGACGGCATAAAGCATACCATGTTTACAAACCATAAGAGCTTACAGTACATTCTAGATCAAATGGAATTGAGCGTGAGACCACGTAGGTTGTTAAAAATTGTTCAAAGATTACGATTGTAAGATTCGATATCACCTTGTAAAAGCAAACGTTGCAGCAGATGCTCTAAGCAAAAAGGAACGAACTAAGCCTCTCAGGGTGGGAGCCTTAGTGATGACCGTTAATTTAAACCTACCACCACAGATTCATGAAACATAAGTAGAAGTTTCAAGAAAGGGAGCGTTAAGGATGAGAACCTTCATGGTATGGACAAGGAGTCTGAGACTCGTCTCGATAGAACTCTCTGCATTAGGAGCAGGAGTAGTTCCCACACTTTAGGGACTTAAGAGAATTGATCATGCATGGGTCACACAAATCTGACTATTTTATCAACCCTGGATCGGGTAAGATATATCATAACCTTATGTAGTTGTACCGATGGCCCAACATGGAAACTTGCATCGCCACCAATGTCAGCAAGTGCTCGACGTGTTTAAGGATGAAGAACGATTATCAGAAACCATCTGGTTTACTGGTACAACCAGAAAAGAAATGAAAAAAAAAATATAGCCATGGATTTCATCACAAGCCTGCCAAAGACAACAAGCCGTTACTACACGATTTGGGTAATCGTGATCATCAAAAGAATTATGATGACGTCAGACGCAAACCCTTAGAATTTTAAGTCGGAGGTATCTCCTTAGAAAGGAGTGATATGTTTTGGCAAACGGGGAAAGCTGAACCCTTATTATATTAGACCTTTTAAGATCTTAGCTAAAGTAGGAACCGTCGCCTATCAACTTGAACTCCTATAGCAGCTGAGTAGAGTTCATAGTACGTTTCACG
>BQNB010114640.1:4561-21712 GCA_026074375.1 Tanacetum coccineum
TCAGTGCGCTTATGTGTCAAAATAAGAGAAATTTTATTTTCTTATGGTGTTGATTATATAAAAATACTCATCTTTTGGTTTCATTTGACAATCATTTTCTAAGACAATTTTAATCCATCAAATAATGACTATAGCTCTTTCAATAGAAAACGGGTTATTATTTGAGGGGGAGAAACTGTCAAAATTCTCTTCTTCATAATTAATCAAGTGATAATCGAAAAAGGTTTTTAAACATAACGGATGAATCTTTAAAGGGGAATTAATTAATTTTAACTCAATCGGGCTTTATTTGTTATGTGTTTAATCCTTTAGGGGTGTTATGGCAAAATGTGAGACTTACTCTTAATATCTAAACCTTAGAGACTAGTTTGGCCAATTGGGAAACTACACTTATGCCTTAGGAGAAGTTTTTTAAGAAAATACAAGTTAGCATAAACCTTAGGGGGCATTTTTGCCAAAACCTAAAATATTTTAAACAAAAACACCCCCACCCCTGGTTTCCCTCTCACTCGTCTCACACACAAAATCAAAACCTCCATTGTTGATTGTTTGAAAACCTCCAAGAACTCATTCAACCCGTGTTTAATACTAAGGTATCCTCATTTCATGCTTCTTGACGCCTATGAATCGGTCTTAATCATGGAATCATGCTTGAAAAACCCTAATAATTGACCTAACTTTCGTCACCTAAAAAATGCTTAAAAACTCAAATTGATTGAGGGGTTTTGGTCCTATAGGGGTCTAGAACATGTACCTATAACAGTTTTTAATAGGGTTAACATATGCATGCGTTTTGGGTGATTCTTGATTTTAAACAAATAGGAAATGGTCAAGAACTTGTAAAAGTTCATAGATTTGGGTTTAGAATTGCTTCAATGATTCTTTGTATGGGTTTGAGTGTCCTTAAACATCCTAATATGTTAAAAACTTGAATAACTTGGGTTTTCTTGTTATTAAAAGTCGAACATGACTAAAGTCATGATTTTTGTGGTTAATTCATGTGGAAATTATGTTAGTTTGATTCTATGATGCTATATGATCATGTTTGAATGGTTTTGGATGTTCAAAAGTGGGTAAAATTGTTTGTGTAATTTTTTCGTAGGCGAACTATACACCTGTATAGTTTGGCGAGTTATACGCCACAAGTTAGGCTAGTTATACACTTGTATAGTTAGGCGAGTTATACGCCACAAGTTAGGCGAGTTATACACCGTAAGTTAGGCGAATTATACACCTTAAGTTAGGTGAATTATACACCTTAAACTTAGGCGAACAATACACCTTAAACTTAGCCGAATAATACGTGTAATTTTAGGCGAATAATACGAGTTCTATTAGGAGAATTATACATGCAGGATTAGGCGAATTATACACACTTGCTCTTAGGCGAATAATACGCAGTATTAGGCGAACTATACCCATTTGAATTAGGCGAATTATACAAGTACATAAGGCGAATTATACATGTTTTTCAACTAGGAGTTCATTTCACTTTTCTTATATCTTAGGAATCAAAGCTTGTAATCAATTCTAAGAATAATCTCTCCTATTTAATTGCCACATAGTGAGTGATTTAGGATTAACTTTTCCTTAGAAATCTTTTGTGATTGCCTTGCTTTCCATAGATTGCCTATAGTTAGTGTGTTATATGATAATGTGTGTCTCTCGGTTTTATGGTAATTGTCATGTATGTGAATTCTTTTCCTAGTGTGTGTATGCCTAATTTCTAGTGAAAATTAATCTTGCATCTATAATCTTTCTTCATGATCTAGATTGTCCTTTAATTAAATATATCTGTTTGTATATGAACTGTATGTGACAAATCTTAGCAGAATCATGTCTTCCATTACTGCTCAACAAACCAAACTTGATCTTGAACTTGTCCCCAAGGAGAAAAGGCTTGAGAATGGAAAATGCAACAGAAGACTCAATCCTGGAAAGAAACAGAGCGAACCTACATTTCAAGTTGTCTAGGATGCTCTTGCTCTCACTCCGTGCTATTTCGCATTTCTCACCACTGCAGATGTTCCAAAAGTTTACATGCACCAATTCTAGGATTCTATCTACAAGTTTGATACTTCCTACAGGTTCAGAATGGACAAAAAGAAGAAATTTGACCTCAACTTGGAAATCTTCAGAGACATCTTTCAGATCTGCCTTAGAGTTCATGATCAAAACTTTGATGAACCTCCCATTGATGATGTTATTGTGTCCTTCTTCAAAGAACTTGGTCATACTGGGGAAATCAAGTTAATCACCGATGTTGTTGTTGATCAGATGCATTAACCTTGGAGAACTTTTGCTACTATCATCAACAAAAGTCTATCTGGAAAGACAACCAGTCTTGACAAGCTTTGTCTTTCTAGAGCTCAAATCCTTTGGGGTATGTACTATAAGAAGAATGTGGACTATGTTGAACTACTATATGAAGATTTCACTTACCAGATTGACAACAAAGGTCACAAAAAGCAAGAAAATATGTACTACCCTCGATTCACCAAAGTTATCATTCACTACTTCCTTACCAAAGACAAGACAGTCTCCAGGAGAAACAAGATAGGCATGCATACCTCCAGGGATGACTATCTT
This sequence comes from Tanacetum coccineum, assembly GCA_026074375.1. Taxonomy (NCBI): domain Eukaryota; kingdom Viridiplantae; phylum Streptophyta; class Magnoliopsida; order Asterales; family Asteraceae; genus Tanacetum; species Tanacetum coccineum. Next base: position 7,151 of record BQNB010114640.1, read on the forward strand.
ATAAACACTTTGAGATTTGTCTCCGTAAATAAAGAATCTCAAATTTATGGAGCTCGACTTCCTGAATCTATGACAAATCCTGAGATGCGAGAAACCAAAGCTTACAAGACTTACCTTGGCTATGCTACAGGAGTTACACCTCCTAAGAAGGCACTAAAGTTCAAGAAGCCTGCTTCTCCTAAACTCACTGATATGTGAGAAATCACATATCCTTTTTATATCAAAAATGACCTTTAAATGATTAAATTATGCAAATTATGCTTGTATATTGCTTGTTTTGTCATTTGTGATGTGTAGGTACGGATATTGCAAAAATCACAAGAAAACGGTCAAAACCGGGCAAACACGAACACAAGAATGGAAAGAGTGCACAAGAGCCGGGAGTTTGATAGCAAAAAGATCAAAAGTCAACCCTTGGTCAGCAATGGTCAACTCACAAAAGACAAAAAACCCTCAAAATTCCCAAAATACCCTTAATGTTAAATAATTTTCACCAAAAGTCCTTAAAACCCTAACACCGTTAGTCTTTTTATTATAAAGACTAACGGTCGTTAACTCCTTATAACCATTTACCTTTAAAACCATTTCACCGAGCCCAAATACTCACCATGGCCCAATTCCTTTCTACCCGAGCCCAAGTCAACACCCCCATACCCCGGGTCAAACAAAGTTATAAAAAGGAAAGAAAAAGGCGCGGGAAAAGCTGTTTTTACTATTCATCCATCGTCCCCATTTTTACCCCGACTTAATTGCTCGATTAAAAATCAATTAACCTATGTGGCTTGAAGATTCCAAGTACTAAGCTGCCATCTCAGCAATGAAACGTCACTCAAAGCTTTTGATTGGACAAGCTAGCAAAAGGGAATGACACGTGGTATTCAAAGAAACACAATTGGATGGGAAATTTGCACTAAAGTTAGTACAAAAGAAGCACACAGCTCCAAAAATATGGGATTGCCAGCTTGGCAATCCGTGTGCTCACTTATTGATCCAACGGCTAAGAAAAGGGATCCAATGATTAGATGATTTGAAGGGACGAGATCAAAAGCCAAGGGAGCGTGTATTCAGACCTAGAAGCTTCCTCATCTCCTATAAATAGAGCTCACTCCTCACTCACGTTCATCTTTTCAATATCTAGTGTAGCTTTAGTGTAGACATAGTAATAGCAGAAGTATAATATAGCTTTTAATAATTTTCTAGTTTATAAATCCATTGTAATTTTTCATTAAAAGCCTGAATTGTTTTTCCATCAATAAAAGTTGTTATAGATCACCTTTTAACTTGAGCAAAAATATGCCTTTTATTTAAATTGCAATAATAAGCAAGTGTTTAATAAGCTTAATAATTGTCCCATCTAATCAAAAGCTAGCTAAGTACTCATTCAAGCTCAAAAAGCTTAACTGAGCTTTATTATACTCATTTCCTCCCCTAAATTTACCTAAGCTTTGGATAAGGATGATAAGCCAATTCGGGAAGGGCTTATTGGACCCCACCAGCTTGTTCTAAACAAGCTGGAGCTTGTTGATTTAAGCTCATTTGAGCATACACCTCTGTTTAGCTGAGGTGGAGGTATCATCTACTTTTCCTTTGTTATTTTCTATTCTATTTTTTTATATAAACTTAGTTTAAATCTAGCTTAAACTGTTAGTTAGTAGCTTATTGTTGTTAAATTTAGCTTAAACTTGCTTATTATCTTTGCTTAGTGCTTATTTAGTTTAAATGTTAGCTTAAATCTAAATCTGCATATGTTAGTTTTAAAACAGTTCAAAAATACAAAAATAGTAGCATAGTGTAATAGCTTATTGATTCTGCTTAATTGATTGTTGAAATCTACTCATTAAGTCTGATTTTAGCTGTCTAATATCTGGTATTAAAGTTTTGTGCTTAAATTCTCAAAATTATAAGCTAAAAATGAGATTTAGCAACTTAAAGGGGTGTTTGGGTCAAGCAGTACTAACTTAAGTTAGTACTGCTAGACACTTTTTGGTCCTTTAATTTGATTTAAAACATCATTTTTGAGGTTTATAAAGAAAGGATTTAAGATATTTGTAGGTTAAGTTCAAGTTTTGATCAAGTTAGTTAGTAATAGATTAGATCTGTTAGGGTTAAGTTCAGTTTCATTATCATTTTTAGCACAAGTCTGTTCTAGTGGTTTTGATTGCTCATTTTGCTTTTATTTTGATGTTAAAAGAGGTTAGAAACAAAGCTCTAAAGCCTGCATTGTTGTTTTGAGTATTTGCCAAAACTGTCTTAGATTGATAAGTGTTGAAAAAATTTGAGAAAATGATTTTTCAAATGCTTATTGTTGCTTATTGTGAATTTCAAAATACTTTTTGAGTATTGATTATTGTTCTTTGAGGTCCAAATTAAATCTGTTTGAAGGTCTGAGATCCATAAGGATCCGTTTGTTTGCTTATTTTTAAGCTCAAAAATGGTGGTTTGTAAACATTGGAAAATTTGCCAAGTATTGAAATCTTTGAGAAACAGCTTTTTCATGAAGCTTTTTAAGGGCTTATTTGAAATTCAAATTGCTTGTTGATTGTTGATTCTTGTAGCTTTTTGGACAATCTTTAAGGGCTTATAAGTTGCTAAGCCATAAGGATCCATCTTTGAGCTTATTTTTAAGCACAAAAGTGCCCCCCTTGCTGTTTGTATGCAGTTTTAGGCTTAAGTGCTATTTGGCTTATTTGTGCTTATCTGCTTATTTTCCTAGCTTATTTAGGTTTAATATTGCTTATTAGTTTAGTTTAAGCCCATTTTAGCTTATCTCCTTTAGGTTAAATCTTATTTAAGCTTATTTGCATTCCCTAGCAGTAAAAACCTTTTAGCGTTTTATAGCCTTTAGTTAAAACTGTCTATTTAGCCCATTGTGGCTTATTTTGGTTGCTTATTTTTGTTCTTTGTTGCTCATTTAGTATAGCTTATTATCTGATTTAGCTTATTTCTCTTTTGCATTTGCTTATTTACCTTAAAAGTTAAAACAGTTAAGTCATTTAGATAGTATAAGCATTCTGTCACTTTAGAAGCTTATTTTAGGTTTAATAAAAAAGTTGTTTTGCAAAAGTTGCTTTGCAAAAGTTGCTTATTTTTAAGTGTTCTAAAAAGTTATAAAAAAATGGCAAAAACAAAAACATCTTGGGATAGTGGAAGCCCTGGTGAGCAAGGCTCGAACCCGGACCTTCTTAACCACACATCAACCAAGCGTTTTAACGTACTCCAACACCGACACAGCAACTCTGCTACAAATAGCCATCCTCATTTCTTTGCACCTATTATTGTTTTATCACCTTTTTGGCCCATTAAGCTTATATGCCCGTTTTGATTTTTAACAGCTTATTTTGATAAGCTGTTTTGCCTAGCTTATTTTTTTAGGATTGTCATAGTTTAAGCAATTTTTTAGAATTTTTTTAGATTTTTTATAAAACGTTTAGTATTTTTTATATTTAATTTTCATTAAAATCGTTTTTAATTCATAAAAAATTATAAAAAAGTCAAAAAATATAATTCTTTTTTAGAAAATTTTCTTTTAACATTTAGAACCTAGGAAAAATAGATTTGCTTCTGTAGGGTTAAAATTGCAAAATTTGGTTTTTTAAAGAACGGGATTGAATCCCGTTCATATTTTTAGCTTAAAACTCTTTCGTTTTTGGTCTAGTTTTCTTTGCCCTAGCTTTTTAGTCAATTAAATCTTATAAAAACCAAAAAGATCATTGTAGGACTTAATTTTGATAATTTAGGGTTTTTAGGTCCCGTTTAGGATTCCCGATTTGCGTTTTTAATTAAAATTTAATTTCCCGTTATTTTTCTTTCGTAGTTAGGTTTAATTGTCCCTTTATTTGCTCACTATTAGGATTTTAGAAAACAAATCATCTTCGAACCAATTCAAGTCATTGTCCAAATAACAAACGAGGTCTCAATTTCATAAGTCTTTGGGAAAACGACCCGGTAATCACTTACCGGTTTCTTACGTAGAATATTTTCGTGTGATTTTTCTTACTACCTTTGTCCTCAAGGGTAGTTTAGGAATTTCATTATCGTTATATTATTATACGTATTAAAACTTTACACACCAAGTTTTTGGCGCCGCTGCCGGGGATTTGTGATTAAGATTCCTTCGTTTGCAGTTTGTTGATCGTGATTTGGAGAACCTTTCGTCTTCGAAAGTTACGCTTTTGAAAAAAAATCAAAAATACAAAAAAAAAATTAAAAATATAAAAAGTAAAAAATATTTTTCTTTTCTTTTTAGTATAAGTAGAAGATTAATAAATAAGAAAAATACAAAAATATTTGCTCTTCCGGATTTTTCGATTTTTCTTGTGAATTCATTAATATAAGAAATAAAAATTTTAACCAAGTTGGTAAAAGAACACCAACAAATAATACTTTCAATTGAAGTATTATCCATCAATAAGTTCCCGAACCTAAGATTAAAAAATTACCGTCTTGTGTCACTTACGAAAAAGGCGCACCTCTTTTGTAAAATTTATTTTACTTAAGAGAGTTACCCTAAGTTTGTTGATTATTCGGTAAACAAAAATATTTTCTTTTTTCTTTTCTTTTATCATTTTTGTTTGTTTAGTGCATGCGCACTAGAAATTCCAATTTTCCAAATAATTCAAACGTAACCATTCCGAGACGTCGAAATAAAGGACGTGCTCCAAACATAGTCGAACCCGAGCTTCGTACTATCGTTGCACCCAAGCGGAACGCAACAAATGTGTAAGAGCTACTCCGTGGCACCCACGGAAGGGAAATGGAGACGCTATCATTTTAAACCGAGAAATTAATGCGGCTTATTGAGATAAAACGAATTGTTACAATTGGTTTTCAAGCAAACCCTTATCCACGGTTTTAGAGAACGAAAACCTACATGCTCATATTAATAGTTTTCAAAATGAATAACCTCGACTCTACGATTTTAGGAATTTGCCAAACGTTGTCGATTAAGCTAATGATGTTTCCATATTTACTCGGAGGGGGGCTGCTAAAACTTGGTACGAGAAAGAACCTCCTAATTCAATCTTGACTTGGGAGGATCTCGTTACCAAATTCGTGAATCAATTTTTCCCTCCCTCGAAAACGACTCACTTAAAGAATAAAATCTCTCGATTTACCCAAAAATTCGATGAGTCTTTTAGTGAAGCGTGGGAACGATTTAAGGAAATGCTTAGAGCTTGTCCCCACCATGGATTTACGGAGTTAACCCAAGTTGATACCTTTTATAACGGTTTAAACGACAACGATCAAGACTCCTTAAATGCCGCGGCGGGTGGAAATCTTTTGAGTAAGACGACTAGAGAGGCTTTGAATATAATTGAAAACAAATCAAAAGTGCGTTATTCATGAAACAAACCAAATGCTTCTAGGATGAATACAACTTCTAGGGAAAGTGTTAGTAAAACGGATGAAAGAATTGATAAGCTTGCGGATCAACTTTCGACCTTAGTCGAGATTGTTTCTACGAAAGTTGTCACTCCCGCTCCGGTTAAAGCGGTTGAGGAAACTTGCGTTACTTGTGGTGGTGCCCATTCTTGGTATAATTGTCCGACTACCGATAACAATCAAGCTAGTGTTTGTGCGACTACGGGTACTTACAATCAAGTTAACCCTCCGAACCGTGTTAGTAACCAAATGGCACCACCCGGTTTTGCTCCGGTGCAAAACAATGGTCAAAATAGGTTTAATCAAAATCAAGTTCAAGGGAATAATTTTAATCGGGGAAATAATTTTCATGGTAATCAAGGTTTTCAAGCTCAAAATAATCATGCTCCGAATTTTCAAAACCAACCTTTTCAAGTGCCTAATAATCAAGTTCAACAGATTTTCAAATATTATTGAGTACAAGAGAAATAACGATCAAATGATGAGAAACATGCAAAATCAAATCAACTCGTTGAAAGGAGACCTTAAGAATGAAATTCAAAACACGATAAAATCTCAACAAGCCGTCATGATGAATCAACAAACTACCTTTCAAAATAATTTGCAAAACATGATAGGTGGATTGTTTCAAAACCATGCCTCAACTTCGGGTACTCTTCCGAGTAATACCATTCCAAACCCGAAGGGTGAGATGAAAGCGATCACTACTCGAAGTGGTGTTGCTTACGAGGGACCCTCGATTCCTACTAATCCTTCTCCTAAAAAGGTAGTGGAATGAGAAACCGAGGAGACAACGGATAAAGAGCAAACAAATTTCCAAGGAAGTACCGCTCAAATCCCACCTCCGGTTACCCCCATTCCAACTCCGGAACCCGATGTTCCGAAGAATTTACCTAAGCCAAATATTCCATATCCTTCACGACGTAATGATCAAAAATCCCGTGACAAAGCTTCGAATCAAATGGAGAAGATCTTCCAAATCATTCAAGATTTGCGCTTCGACATAAGTTTCGCAGATGCTTACTTTGATGCCAAGATCTTTCCCTACGATAAGTTTGCTCATGAATAAGGAAAAGTTGCTTGAGTTAGCTAAGATACCGTTGAACGAGAATTGCTCGGCGATGCTCCTCAAAAAGCTTCCCGAAAAGCTTGGAGATCCCGGCAAGTTTCTTATTCCATGTGATTTCCCGGGAATGGATGTATGTCACGCCTTGGCCGAATATAGCGCGAGTCATAAAATTATGCCCCATCATTTGGAAAAAGTTTTTCTTTACCCGATACTTACACCAACTCGATGACTTTAAGAGCTAGCAGATCGAGTCCATTACTCATGACCTAAAGGAGTCGCTGAATACTTATTTGTCAAAGTTGGAGTTTTCACTTTCCTACGCGATTTTTTGTTTTGATTTTTGATATCCGATCATCGAGTACCTCTCATTTTAGTAAGATCCTTTTTGATACCCCCTGTCGTCTATTAATTGATGTGTATGAAAGAGAGCTTATTTTAAGGGACGGAAATGAACAAATAATTTTTCATGTCAATGGCATGACAAAACATCCTCAAAAGCATGTAAATGAATCAATTAAAATGGTTAATAACACATGCAAGGATAGTTTTAAGAAGTTCACCGACGAACCCGCTCTAGATTGCATGCCATCCAATAGATATGATGACAACGATGAAAAGGAAAAGCAGGAAGTGAAGAATCTCGCAGAGTCGACAGCTAAACGCCAAACTCGTATCACACCTATTTTTGTTTAAAAAGAATTTTAAAAAAGTTTATTTTGCAAAGAGAGCATTTTTCATTCAACAAACACCCTCAAGTTCTTCGGTTTTTGCAATCACAAAAATAGAAAATCCACCTTACCTGTTGCTAATGAGCCCAAAGGGATTCTCTCAATAATGGGGACAGCACCTTAGTGGATTTAGAGCTGAGGAAATTGTCCCAAACCCAAAAGAACCTGAGGATTAAATCCAGATTATAGTAAGAACTATTTACCTTCGTTGTGATGATTTCTCTTCTAATCACAACGTTCCACATGATGATTCCGTGACTTTCTCTAATCCTCTTTTTGAATTTGATGTCAATTTCAACTCTAGTGAGATAAACCCTCTTTTTGATAAAGTGTTAGAGGACATCGAGTGCAAGGATTCTTATGATTCCAACCTTGATAGTCCAACTTTCCTAGTCACAAAACAAATTTTCTCTTTTTCTGATTCTAATAATGATGATGTCTCTCTCCAGAGACGACATTGGATATTCTACTAACCATGATCCGTCTACTCCTATAAAAGCGTGCTCCATTCTTGTGGATTTCACCGAATGATCCACCTTTACGAAGAGGAATGATGAGATATTTGATTAGGAATGTTAGAAACCAAATGATTGAAAATAATTTTGTACGATGCCTTCATTGATAAAGCTAAGTGTTTCCTACCTAGGAGTCGACCAATGATTAGATCGATGCTTTCTTTGCTAATCGATGTTCCTACGTAAATAGAAAGGTTATAAGACACAGAGGGAGACGTATTATATCTTGAGAGTTTGCTTAGTGATGATAACACCAAAATCTCTCCTTTCCGATGTATTTTTCGTCATGACCGACAACACATGTAAGAATGAATCAGACGCATGATACAGTTGATTAAGCTTTTTCCATCCAAGAATGATCCTCTTCACCATAATTTCGCTGTGGAGTCATCACGATTCCTCCAAGAATTTTAGAAAACACTAGGATATATATCAGTCGAATGACGTTACTAATGCCCGGAAATTCCATCATCCAGTCGCCGGAAAATTTTCATATAATCATCGAGTCTCTTTCCACATCTACTACCCTCATCGAGGATAGTGATTCTAATAGGGAAGAGATCGATATATGTTCCGAACCGGATGATTCGATACCACCGGGTATTGAAAGTGATTTTGACTCGGAAGAGGATATTATTGACAACTTGATTAACGATGATCTTAATCCTGAGTATGAGCGTTTAACCTTCGATATTGAGCCCGATGTGCCCGTGATAAACAATGTTAATGAGCTTAATGAAGACGAATGTTTTGACCCAGGGGGAGGTGAGATTAATGTTGAAGTTGACGATTCCTTCACATTTGTCATTCAGACTTTTCTCCCGTATCTCACTTACCCTGAGGTTTCTCCTTTACTTTCCTCCACCGAGAATGAGGACACCATTTTTGACCCCGGCATCTTCGCTTTTCATTTTTCTTCTCAAGAGCCGGTAGTAGTTAAATGTTTCATGGAATTTTGTTCTTCCACTTGTTTCATCCCCAAGGACGAATGAATTCGGGGATCGAGTCAAGCTATGTGACTCGGTTACCAAAAACAAAGCGCTTCGTGGGAGGCACCCATCATGCAAATCCTTCTATCTTCTTTCTTATTTCTATTGTGATGTGAGGAGGCTTGTACTCTTCCGATTCTCGTTGTTTGTGCTTGTGATTATTTGCAGGATTGACCCAAAATTTTCTGAAGACTCTCGTGTTCGGTGTTTTGTCCCGGTTCACTCGAGCTTCCTAGCTTTGCTTGCCATTAGTTTGGGGAAATCCGATATCCTAGATTATTATCGACTAACATTTATCTTTTAGCACACTTAATAAACGGCTTAAGATTTTTGTGATACTTTCTTCATGCTTAGATTATGCATTCGACTTTTTGAGTTCTAGTATGGGGTTTTTAAGTCTTAGGCTAGGAAACATTGAGGACAATGTTTAATTTTAGTATGGGGTAGTATATCTTCGATATGATCTTACCTACCTTTGCCCGTTGTTCTCACGTACCCCGTTTTCCCTCCAAAAAATTTAAAATTTACAAAATTTCAAAAATAAAATAAGTGTTTTGTCACAATTTTGACTTTCCTGCTGGGTAGAATAAGAATAAATTTTGACCCGATTGTGCGTGTTGAGCTTTAGCTTGTTCCTTAACTTTTTAGGCTAAGCGTTCGCGATTTTCGCGAAGAACGAAAATGATAGAGTTAAGTATGAGTGGGATGCTAAACAAGGATTAGTTAAAAACATAAGAGCGCATGTATGTAATTGTGGGATGTTTCCTCCATAAGCCTCTTAACCGATTAATAACTACGTGCTGTTTTTGAGATGAAACTTAAATCAATAATTTTTATGTATGTATAGCAAAAAATTTAAAAATTTCCCTTTTAGTTCAAACCTAATACTTGAATTTTTCAAAAAAAAAGTCTTTCTCTATATAAAATAAAAAAATTAAAATAATAAATAATAAATAATATATAATTAAATAAAATAAAGTTTGTGGGCTGATAAAGTTTACTACCTCTTGCCCGGCTCACAACCGATGTGGTAGTCTTTTAAAAAAAAGCCCTAGTAAGAAAAAAAATCAGAGACTAAAAAAGATTTATGCATCTTGCCAGCTTCACAACCGAATGTTGCAGTCTTCTAAAAGGTCAGGTTACAATTGCTTAAATTTAATAATTTAATATTAAGTTTGAATTAATAAATAGATCTCTTTTTGTTAAATTTAAATATGCTTTTGAACTTTGACTATTTCATTTTAAGTTTTTAAATAAGCTATGTATATACGGGAAACTTGAGAGTTTTTGAAACCTAAGGTCCGTGAGTCCCGATACTAGTCTTTGTGGGGTGTCAAAAGCCTGGTCACTTAGCCGCAAGGTTAGGATGTGTCGAGACGAAAAATCGCAATCATAATGGGATGATCACGCCTTCAAACTCATTATTCCTCGATTGGAACGTTAAGAACATAGAATTTTTCAAAATGTTTGATCCTTGTTGAAATTCAAAATAGCAAATTCACCTAAGATAAATAATTTGACGGAGTGTAAAAGTTCACAAGTTGGCAAAAATGAGTATTGTTAGCATCTTAAAACTGATAATTAGCGGTGATTTTTGGTTTTATAGCATGGTTGGAAGCAAGTGAAAAGTCGGGGACGATGAATTTTAATACTTTTGGGGCATTCCTCGGATGAAATGCATCTAGTTTCTATGATCCCTAACAGTTATGGAAATAACGAACGTTGTGGAATATTCTAGTAGTTACTAAAAAAATGAAAAAGTATTGTGTGAAAAATAGGAAATATGTTGTTTAAAGCTTTTGATTTCTTTAACTCTCCCACAAAAGTCTTTACTACTGTCCAAAGATTTTAGATTGGGGAAGTTATGGAGGTTTTGGTTTTAAGGGCATAAAATATTGCGTGAGGACACGCCAATCACATTGTTTTGGGAATTTAATATGTGATAAATCACAATATCTTTCTATTTTTTTATTATACCAAAAATGGCCCTTAAATGATCAAAATGTGCAAAAATATGCTTGTATTTGTGTATTTTGTTGTTTGTGAATGTGTAGGTACGGGTATTGCAAAAATCACAAGAAAACGGTCAAAGCCGGACAAACACGAACACAAGAATGGAAAGAGTGCACAAGAGCTGGGAGTTTGATAGCAAAAAGATCAAAAGTCAACCCTTGGTCAGCAATGGTCAACTCACAAAAGACAAAAGGCCAAAACCCTCAAAATACCCAAAATACCCTTAATGTTAAATAACTTTCACCAAAAGTCCTTAAAACCCTAACACCGTTAGTCTTCTTATTATAAAGGCTAACGGTCGTTAACCCTTTATAAACAAAACCCTTAAATCCCTTTAACAATCCCGAGCCCAAATAAATCACCAGGCCCAATCCTTTATTATAAAACCCGGGCCCAAGTCAAACCCTTCACCCTGGGTCAAACAACGTTATAAAAAGAAAAGAAAAGGCGCGAAAAGTTGTTTTTACTGTTCATCATCTCCCTCGATTAACCCTGCATCAAAAACAAAGGGTAAATCCCAATTGACTACGTGGCTAAAAGATTCGAGTACTAAGCCACAGCTCAGCAAAGCAAAACGTCACATCTTAGCTATGATTGGTCAAGAAGGATCAAGGAATGACACGGTGGATTCAAACAAACACACCAAAAGATGGAAATTTACACTGAAAGCAAGCCTAAAGAAACACACTCACTCCCAAAGAGTGGGATTGCCAGCTTGGCAATCCGTGTGCCTAAATCTAATCCAACGGTCAAGAAGGGGCATCCAATGATTGGATTAAATGAATGGTTGAGATCTAAAGCTCAAGGAGAGCGTGTAAGAAGCCTAGAAGCATCCTCCAGCCCCTATAAATACAAGGCTGCCTCACTCACAAAGATGATCTAGCTTAATTTAGGAATAGTTTAGTGATAGCTTATTGTAATTTTCAAGTTTATTGTAGTTTAATCCTTTGTAATTTTCATTTAAAAAGCCTTGTAATTTATTTTTCATCAATAAAAGTTTGTATTTCACCTTTTAAACTTGAGCTAAAATATGCTTTTACTTAAATTGCAATAATAAGCAATGTGGTTTAATAAGCTTAATTAGTTGTCATATCTATTCATAAGCTAGCTAAGTACTCATTCAAGGCGTCACAAAGCTTAATGAGTTTTATATACTCATTTCCTCCTTAAAATTTACCTAGCTTTGGAAAAGGATTATAAGCCAATTCGGGAAGGGCTTATTGGACCCCACCAGCTTGTTCTAAACAAGCTGGAGCTTGTTGATTTAAGCTCATTTGAGCATACACCTCTGTTTAGCTGAGGTGGAGGTATCATCTACTTTTCCTTTGTTATTTTTCAATATTATTTTTCTATATAAACTTATTTTAAATTCTAGCTTAAACTATTAAGATAGTAGCTTAATGTTTTAAATTTAGCTTAAACTTGCTTATATTCTTTGCTTATTGCTTTATAGTTTTAAATGTGGCTTAAATCTAAATCTGCATATGTTAGTTTTAAAACAGTTCAAAAATACAAAAATAGTAGCATAGTGTAATAGCTTATTGATTTTGCTTAATTGATTGTTGAAATCTACTCATTAAGTCTAATTTTAATGCTGTCAATATCTGGTATTAAAGTTTTTTGTGCTTTATTCTCCAAATTATAAAGCTAAAAATATAAGATTTAGACAACTAAAGAGGGTTTGGGGGGGGGGTCAAGCAATAACTAACTTAAGTATGTTACTGCTAGACACTATTTGTCCTTTAATTTGATTTAAAACACATATAATGAGGTTTTATAAAGAAAGGAATAAGAATATCTATAGGTTAAAAGGTTCAATTTTGATTGAGTTCAAGTATAGTTAGTAATTAATATATCTTTTATGGCTTAAGTTCAGTTTCATAATCATTTTAGCACAAGTCTATTCTAATTGGTTTTGATTGCTCATTTTTCTTATTCTTTGATGTTTATAAAGAGGTTAGAAACAAAGTCTAAAGCCTGCATTGTTTTTGAGTATTTTTGCCAAAATGTTCTTAGATTGATAATTATTAAAAAATTGAGAAAAGATTTTTTTCAAATGCTATTGTTGCTTTTTATTGTTGAAAAAAAGAATTTCAAATTACTTTTTGAGTATTGATTATTGTTCTTTGAGGTCCAAATTAAATCTGTTTGAAGGTCTGTGATCCATAAAGATCCGTTTGTTTGCTTATTTTTAAGCTCAAAAATGGTGGTTTGTAAACATTGGAAAATTTGCCAAGTATTGAAATCTTTAAGAAACATCTTTTTTGATGAAGCTTTTTAAGGGCTTATTTGAAATTCAAATTGCTTGTTGATTGTTGATTCTTGTAGCTTTTTGGACAATCTTTAAGGGCTTATAAGTTGCTAAGCCATAAGGATCCATCTTTGAGCTTATTTTTAAGCATAAAAGTGCCCCCCTTGCTGTTTGTATGCAATTTTAGGCTTAAGTGCTTTTTGGCTTATTTGTGTTTATCTGCTTATTTTCCTAGCTTATTTAGTTTTAATATTGCTTATTAGTTTAGTTTAAGTTCAATTTAGCTTATTTCCTTTAGGTTTAAGCTTATTTGCATTCTAGCTTAAAAACCTTTAAGTTTTATAGCCTTTTAGTTAGAACCGTCTATTTAGCCCATTGTGGCTTATTTTGGTTGCTTATTTTTGTTCTTTGTTGCTCATTTAGTATAGCTTATTATCTGATTTAGCTTATTTCTCTTTTGCATTTGCTTATTTACCTTAAAAGTTAAAACAGTTAAGTCACTTATATAGTATAAGCTTTCTGTCACTTTAGAAGCTTATTTTTGGGCTTATTTTAGGGTTAATAAAAAAGTTGTTTTGCAAAAGTTGCTTATTTTTAAGTGTTCTAAAAAGTTATAAAAAATGGCAAAAATTAAAACACTTGGGATAGTGGGAAGCCTCGGGTGAGCAAGACTCGAACCCGGGACCTCTACCACCATCAACCAAGCGTTTTTAACCCATTTACGGACACACACAACCAACACTGGCTACCATAGCCTCATAACGTCATTCTTTGCACCCATTATTGTTTTATCACCTTTTTGGCCCATTAAGCTTATAAGCTCGTTTTGGCTTTTAACAGCTTATTTTGATAAGCTGTTTTGCCTACTTATTTCTTAGATTGTCATAGTTTTACTAAGCAATATTTTTCTAAATTTTCAGATTTTTTATAAACTGTGAGTATTGTTTTATATTTAAATTTTCATTAAATTGTTTCAAATTCATAAAAAAAATTATAAAAAAGTCAAAAAAATATAATTCTTTTTTAGATAATTTTCCTTTAACATTTTGAACCTAGGAAAATTAGAATTGCTTTCGTAGGGTTTAAATTGCAAAATTTTGTTTTTTAAAGAACGGGATGAATCCCGTTGTATTTTTTGGTGATTTTTAGCTTAAAAGTCCTTTCATTTTGGTCTACGTTTTTCTTCCCTACTTTTTAGTCAATTAAATCTTATTAAAAACCAAAAAGATACATTTGTAGAACTTAATTTTTGATAATTTTAGGGTTTTTTAGGTCCCTTTAGGATAGTGTTTTTGCTTATTTGTCGTGTTTTATTTTATTTCCCGTTATCATTTTTTTTCGTAGTTAGATTTAAGTGTGCCTTTATTTGCTCACTATTAGGATTTTAGAAAACAAATCATCTTCGAACCAATTCAAATCATTGTCCAAATAACAAGCGAGGTCTTAATTTCATAAGTCTTTGGGAAAACGACCCGGTAATCACTTACCGGTTTCTTACGTAGAATATTTTCGTGTGATTTTTCTTACTACCTTTGTCCTCAAGGGTAGTTTTGGAATTTCATTATCGTTATATTATTATACGTATTAAAACTATACACACCAAGTTTTTGGTGCC
>BQNB010114641.1:0-21712 GCA_026074375.1 Tanacetum coccineum
TATTTTAAATATTTGTATTAAGGCTTATCAATGGAAATTAGCAAGTGGTTTGGTTAAAATGGGTCGAAAATGAGTTAACAATTCCACGTGTGTGATGTATTTATAATTATGTTGTACACCATAATTATAATTACCTCCTTTCACACGTCTACTTATTTCCAAGACCACACCTCTTGATGACAGCCAATAGAATTTCTCCAGATCCTGATAGAACCTGGGTGAATGAAATACTTCGATTTACAGAACCTGTGGGTTATGAGCCTACCATGCTTCTGCTGCGCCACTCTGATCGTAAAGAATCATTATTCATTAACCTTTAAACATCAAATAAGAATGCTATCATAAGTCTTTGTCAAAAATTTCATACCTAGTGGTATTTATTTGACATTGTATAGATTCTTGTGTGTTTCCTTGTTATTATGTTGCAGAATATAACAGATTTTTTTTTAGAATACGGAGATCATGAGTGATGTCAAGAAATGATTATGAATTTATAAGAGAGTTGCTAATCACGTGAGATACAGATTTTGAAATGAATAGATGATGAAGGTAGTAATGAAGGTAATAATGAAAATAAAGGTAATAATGATAAAGATTAAGGGATTATTTGTACAAACGGATTGAAAGAAACTTGTTTGTACATATGTTATATACTTAAGTCTATTCAAATGAAGAAGCGTCCAAATTCATTTCAATAAGATGATCATAAATCGTCTTACCTAAGCATAAAAACATGATATCAAAATGGTAATGCGTAGGAGATGATATGATTTTTCAAAATCATAAAAGGTAATGAGAAGAATAACGAGATATTAGTTGCAATGATGCAAATTTTCGTTGTATTTCAATGATAATAAGTGTTTCAAAGGTATGAGGGGAGTATTTAGAGTTGAACATAATGGAATTGACAAATGACATCGAGTTTTGATATTACCAAATAACAAGATGAAATGAAATAATCCCTTTATTATTTCATAGATAAATTTAAATATCTTACATCACCGAAACTCTAAGAGTATTGATACTTATGCTACGTGTCTTGGGGTAGGATTCTAGATAAAATAATGAATAACAAGGATTGTAGCTTGGTGTTTGGGGTTTATAAAGTTGGTTTCAAATGATCCTTCATATGTAACTAGTGGCGAACCTGAGTATCCTCAAGAGTTGTTTTCAGCAGTTGATCTTTTGTCTCTGCAGTTTCTGGTCAGATGACCTACTTTGTTGCAAGTTCGACACTTGACAGTGCAAACTCCTGTGTGATGCAGGGTGCATCTTGTACACAAAGGAAGGTATCCATGGTATCTTTTGGTAGGATAAATCCTAACAGTTTCTTGTCTTCTATTCTGCTGGTGGTGGTAATCGTTGTTACGGTTGTGATTGTTGTGGTTATTTTGATAGTTGTCGTTGTTGCGATTGTTGGAGTGGTTATTGTTGTTGCGATATTTGGGGTAGTTGTTGTTGTCGATGGTGTTTCTCTTATCTTCAAACTTTCATTTATGATCATTGGTTTCTTGCACAAAATCGCGCTTTATTATTTGATCCATTAACCTCTGGGATATGTTGATGGCTTCCTCCAAAGTTTGAGGCTTTGAGGCAGTAACATTTCCTTCAATACTTCTGGGTAATCTACTAATGAAGACTTCTATAAGTTTCTCGACATTTGGTACCATGTTTGGGCATAAGACGGGTAATTCCTGGAATCTCATAATGTAAGTCTTAAGATCATTTCCTTTCATAACCAAGTTGTAAAATTCGTCTTCCATTTTCTTGACTTCAGTTTGAGGACAATACTTATTGGTTAAGAGTCTTTTCAATTCGGTCCAAGTGATCCTATTGGCTTGTTCTATTCCGATAGGTTAGGCGTATGCATTCCATCAAGACAAGGCATCATTAGTTAGAGTACCAGTAGCAAATGTCACTCTGTCTTCCTCGGCACACTTGCTACGAGAAAACACCGATTCACTACGTTCAAACCAGCGGATAAGGTCAACAGCTCCTTCTATGCCATTGAAGTAGAAAGGTTGACAGTTTATGAATTCTTTGTAGTTTCCTCTTTTTGCTACAGGAATTTCTCTGGGTCCAGTGTTTCTATTGGGATTGTCGGAATTTGCCATGGCAGCAGTTTGTGCTTCCAGGGCTGCAGCAATACCAGCAATCAGTTGCCGGATAGCATCCTGAGTAATAGCTGGTGTTGTAGATGTTGATGACCTTTTGGGAGGCATTCTGTCAACATAAGACAACACAGAATGAGAATCCATAAAATGATATAGTTATATCACAAGTTAAGGTATGAAAATAAAGAGACTTGTGATCATTCTTTGATATTGAAGAAAAATTTTGAATTTAAGACTTCGGGAGATAGATACGGAAATAATGGAATAAGTGTTTCAATAGGAATCTTAGTGTTTCTGGATACAAAGGTTTTGGATGGTAAGAGAATTATAGTAATCTTGGAGAAAGATCATACTACAAAATATAGAATAGACAACGAGATATAACGGAATTACTACTTGTATAAATAACTTGTCTATATAATTTACATAGTAAAATTTGACAAGTGTCTTTATTCATACATCTAGTGGAAAGCTGAAAATGACATAGATCTAATATGGTGGTTTTTCCTTGAGTTCTTGGATCTTGTTTAGAAGACTCTTTAATGATGAATCTGATTATCCTCAATGTTTATTATAACATGTTTCTAACTCCTCAGGTTCCTCAAGGATTGGTTCACTTCCCAGTGGCCGTGATATGATCCATAACGAATTATCTAACTCTACTAAGATAAACTCATCAAAGAGATAGTCTGGTGGTGATGTAGTTAACCTAATTGGTGATGAAGATTCCATTAATGAAGATAGAGATACTTGAGTGGTTGATTCAACAGGAGTCTCAGTGTCTTTAGGTGATGAAATATTCTTGGGAGGATAGAAATCTTGAGAATCAAACATTTGTGGAGGTACAATAGCTGGTAGAGCCATAATAACTTAGGGTGGTGGAATGGCATCATATGTTTGTACATACGGATTATCATGTAAAGGTGGGAATAATAGTATGTCAAAAAGATACTTAGTGAAATCGTCTGAAGAGTTAGGAGAAATGTTTCCCGGTGAGGCTGGGAAATAGTTTAGAATGTTCATGGAGGAAAAAGCATCCTCAGTATCAGAATCAGATGGGACGATAGTAGAATGAGGGGATGAAGACATGACTGTAACAACCTAGTAGTAAATAACATAAGTTATTTATATAACAGTATAGTAGTTATGTATTACTATTCGAAAAAGTAGTGGCATCTTCGCAATTCAGGGAAAGTAGTGGCACGGAGGGCCTTGATGGCTAGAAAAAGAAATGTGGTTATAGTTAAGGTTTTGACCTTGTTCTCTATAACCATGGCGCTGATACCAATCTGTAACACCCCCATTTTTACAAATATAGCAGCAGAAGCTAATCTGGGGTATTCCTTCATGGAAACAACAATCATAATCATAGAAAACGACTCAAAAGAGACGTTGTTCAAAAGATACGTTATCATTCATTTAAAATCAGAGTTTTACAAAGGCAGGTCCCAAAATCTAGTTACATACAATGTGAATGATAACAAGTTTTAGCCATCTTTAAGTCTTAAGCACTTCCATGCCATAAAGTTACATCAAATCACCTGGGATAAACCTCTATAAAAAGAAGGTCCAACACAAAGGTTGAGTGAATATTCATAGGTTTGATATGTATAGTTGAATGTGGCCGGGACAGAATCATAATGGCAGGGATATTGGTATTGCGGGGATAATTATCATGGAGAACATTATTATCATGGAGAACAATATTATCATGAGAACATAAATTACCCTAAACACGTGAATCATAACCATGCATAAACAGAAGGGTCAACACAAAGGTTGAGTGAAATTCATAGGTTTGATATGTAATAGTTGAATGCAAGTTATCATAATGGAAATATTAGTATTGCAGGGATAATTATCATGGAGAACAGTATTATTACCCTAAACTCATGAATCACATAAAGAGATATTAAAGAGATATTGGGAGATACTACCCAAAGAGTGCATAAAGTCAAGAAATGATACATTTTAATGGATCTAATTTCAAAGAATGCATAAAGTCAAGAAATGATAAAGACTAAGAGTTTGATTTATAAAAATACACAAACTCATGAAATGATAATGACTTATATCTTAATTTTCATTGACATAAATGTTATAACATATTGTATTTAATTCAAAGAATTGATGATGATAGTCATTTTTGTTTAGAAAAACAATATAAAATAAAATGGAGCATGATGTGCGGTCGTCGTAGGACTTCTACACGAGAAGTTTTACAACACCCTAGGCAGTGAATATAATCGTTGTAGTGTAGTATAGGCAAGACTCGGGGTTGTTTATCGTTCACTTAAGGAATAGGTTAGGAATTGATTATGGTCTAACATAATTCTAAGGGTTGAGAGAAGATTATTTTTGTATTTTTATAGTTTATGGAAAGCAAGTAAATCATATAATTAGAGAGAGGTTTGGTTTTAGCTGTTTAAACTAAATAATAACTAAGCTACTGGTGATAACAATAAGATAAAAGACTATGTTTATTTAATCATGCAATACTCCCTAGATTGCTTTTCCTAGTGTTGTTGCCTTGTCACACTTATTATGATATATGTAACTATTTCCTAAAGCATGAATGAAGTACACGAACCCGCCATCTACTTAGTATGCCACTAGAGCAACTCATATGCAAGGTAGTATGAAGACTATTACACGGCCCCTTGGAGTACACTAAGTGCATATGAAATATATTAAGAGTGGTTCAACCATATTAGGGGGAAAGGTAGTATGAAGACTATTACCCGATGGTATCCTTTCTACACAATCACGTTTTCCTAGACATATCAACAGCGATACAGACAAAAGCTGGTTTTCTAAGACCTAACGTGCACATCCATCACAAGAAGCAACACCACTAAGATCTATATTCTAGGTTTTATACAATCATAAATAAACACAATAGGAGGTTTAGCCAAGCATGTTAAAGATAAAGCAAGAACAATAAATCAAACAACACATAGACATATTGAATGATTAAGTAAACCTTACATGATTAAAACATGAATTGGAAGAGGTACAATAGGGTTTTTAGACCCTAAAATCGTCTCCTATAGCTGCTAAACAAACTAGGGTTCGTACCCTCTTTTTATTCTAAAGTCACACACACAAAACCCTAAATTCGGGTTTGTATATATAGGAAAAACGTTGTGACGGTGTCGCGTTTTAATCGTGACGCTGTCATGAAAGAGAATATTTTAGATAATAGGCTGGGTGGTATGCTCTGACGTCATCGTGGAATCATGTGACGCCGTCTTGGTCTTCGTGGTGACGGTGTCATGTTGTATCTGTGATGCCGTCTCCAACCACTGTAGAGAAATTCTTGATCAATGTTGGTGTTGGTCCATAGTCGTGTCCGTTTGATCTCCAAATGAGCCCAAGTCATGTGTAATTCTTCTAAATGCCTTCCAAATGAGAAATACCTGACGATTAAGTACCTATTTTAGGCATAAATGCACGATTTAGGGGGTTAAATAACCCCGAAAAAGTGTATAAAATGACACCTCATCAAATACCCCTACACTTAGGATTTGCTTGTCCTCAAGCAAATGGGCTTTTCTATCTAGATAATAACAATATGAGGGGTCATTTTACCTACTCTTTAAACATACTCTACAACACAACCTTCTAGACCTCATAATTAAAAGCAAAGAAAGTATATACTAGCACCTCACATAAGTGTTTGGGATTATCTCTTTCACTCGGGTGTATAATGAATTATAACATATGGGGGAAACGGAAAATCACACTCATTACCTATCATAACATATAAATTACCGTAGGCTTGGTAAAGGATCAAACCTCCACCACTAGGTGCAGGTATTATTCATTACAATCTAAGAGGTCTTTATAAAGGGTTGTGGGGTGTAGGTTTAAGATAAAATATAATGGAAACATAAATGGATAGGATACATTTGTGTGAATTTAAGGAAGAAGGGTTAGCTAGTTATTTACACGAATACACTTTGTTTGGTTGCTAAGCCAAAACTCGGATGAAGATCTACAAAATCTACACAACTCTACATCAATCTCTTTTCTTTTTCTTTTCTCATTTTTTTTAATAACATAATACATCTTATGGGGTTTATAATACGTACCCCTACACTTGAGCTTTTTACATACTCGATATTTACAATCTAACTAATGACCCGTTTTGAGGTGGATCAAAATAACATGGAGATCATTTGACAAACATATGGGGGTATTGACTTAACTTTTCTTCCTCATTCTTCTGCAAAATAAATACTACCATGAATCCTAATCGTCCCAAAACTATATTAACAAGGATAAGGACTTCGCAACTGTGTACTTAAATAATTAACTTGGGTTATCACATAATGTACTAAAGGCGAGTACATATAAGGTAGGCTAAGGCTTTTTGGGTGTAACGATTGGTTTAAGGGTGACAATGCTCTTTATTAATAGTCCGGATTAACTAAAAAATTACAAGAACCATGAAAAAGGATAGGCTCGAAGGGTTGTACTAGGGGTATCCTGCACTAAAGGTGAGTGCATGGCAAGGGTGTGGGATAGTTATATGATCGGTGTGACCATCATAACAATTACAGGTTTAAAACATGGGTTAATCATAATGCCTCTTATCAAGCAAATCCTAATACTTACTATGCGGTCTCAGAATGCATCATAATAACAAGTTCTAGAATTTAATATGCTACCGGTACACTCATATGATTTTACTAACATTAGACATTCTAGAAAAGGCGACAAGGCAATGCATACATGGCCGTAACGACAGAATAGACATGCATGCCTGCAGCTCAACCTTAACTCAAACCGGGTAAAGATAAAATCATCTTGGGTTACCAACGATGGGTACCCGAATTCCTAAAGATCTAAGGGCGAACCTCACATTTTGGGGGTGGAATTTTGAGGATTTTTTTTGCTAGTCATATAAATTCCTATCCATAGGACGTTAGTAATACTCGATTTTCGTTGGTGTGTGTCATAAACAAAATTTAAATTTTGGTAAAAAACACCCTTTTATGCTATGTTTTGATATATTACCCATCTTTTTAAGGACAAAGCAAATGGCAAATGAAAGAATAGTTTCTAAGGCTTATTTTCCCCCTACACTTAAGTTGAACATTATCCCCAATGTTCTCTAGAAGTACCCGTTAAAACAGATAAATGGAAAAGAAAGCAAGGAAAAGAAACTAGTACTCCCCTAGTTTACTTAATAATAGAAAAGAAACATGCGATAACTGGTTAAATCGTCCTTTGAGAATCATCCAATGAAACTTTCTTAAGAACTTCCAAGCTTCTTCTCATCAAATATAGCCTGTAATCAAAGACAAAGACAACTATACCAAGCATAAAATGTGTGATTTACCAATATACAATATGAATTTAGGGTTTGACTCGATAGATTGGATGAAAGAATTGTTAAATTCATTAGGTTTTTGTAGGTTTATAATGGAAGAGTAAATATATTAAATGTCGTGCAAGTTTTATTTTCAATAATAATTAAAAACTTTAAGTTTTCGAAACCTGGGCGTTTGACGCCGTCAGGGTTGTGGTGACCCCATCACAGGTGTTGTAGTGACGGCGTCACGTGTTAATCATGACGCCGTCTCCACAGTCTGTGAAAAGAAAATTTTTGTTTTTGATGAAAAATTTCCTGCACTTGATTCCATAAGTTAATTCCTATATAAATGGCTGTACAAAACCTAAGATTTCACAATTCAATCATATGACTCAAAACTGACGCGAATTAATCTAAACAATTTATTTATCATGTTTAACTTTGGCTCAAAAGCCGGATAAATTCCCCTACACTTATTGGTTACAAAATAACTTTGATTGAAATTAAGACGAAGTTAAAGACAAACAAAGCATGATTACAAGATAGTTCAAACATAATAAAACAAACTATGAAGAATAAAACACACAAGACACTCCTAATATGCGGGAAAGTAAATTGGGTTGCCTCCCAAGAAGCGCTTTTCTTTATTAACGAGTCTTGTAGCTAGACTCGAAGTCACACGTCCTTACGTGACTTCTCCTTCATCATCCATTCCTGTTAGGTATTCGGGTCCAAGCTCTAGGCATTCTTTGTAAAATCCTAGTATCTTGCTCATTACATACTCTACTCCTCTTCTATTGTCCTCCTCGTTCCTAAGATAGACTAATTTGGTATCCTCCTTTTCTAAGTATGACAGTGAATCGTATTGTTCTATCTTATGGGGCATCTTATAGGCAACTTCATCGGTCCCGTTAGTGAATCTTACAACTCCTTCGGGTGGGTCGTGAGTCATGTTGGATATTTCTATAAAAGGTCTCCCTAGTACCACTTGTGACAACCTAGGGTCTATGATTGAACTAATATCCTCGACAATCATGAAGTCTACGACATAGGTGAAGTTTCCTACGAAGACATGCATCCCTTTTATCCTTCCTATGAAATTACTAATTCCTCCATTTGCATCTTCTCTAAGGTCAAGTTTTCTTCTCATGATCCAGTTGTACATCATTCTGGTCATGATATTAAGGGGAGAGTTGAGGTCGATGTAAGCTTTTTTTATATGCATATGTCTAATATTGCACAGGATCTTAAGGTTGTAGGGGCATCTTTCTTTGATGATAGAGTTTCTAAGAAATATTGAAAGGATTAGGCCACTCATTAGGTACCTATGGTAGGTTAGTTCATTCCTAGTCAGGAAAGTGTCGAAGTACTCCACTAATGTTTCTTCCATCGTTGCCCCTTCTCCTTTATTGGGATCCTTATTTTGGGGTTCATCATCATCTCGTATGATCTCGATGAACATCACTTCACCATCATCCTCTTTAGAGCAGACAAATTTCGTATTAGAGGAATGGGGAACCAGCCTGAGCGATTCAAGCATCGAATTTAGCTTTCGTACCTGTTCTGTGGCGATGAAGGCTAATGGATCAGGTTGTGGGTGTGGGTTGGAGTTGGTGTCTCCGAGGTTGTCTTCTTCTTGCTCGACTTCTAGCTCATTAACTTGGGATTCATCGGGTTGCTTGGGGTGGATTGTAATGGCGTTCATGGAACTATGGATTTGTGTTGAGCATTGCGGGTCCATTATTGGGTAAGAACGAGCAGACAAAACTGGATAGGTCCCCAGTTTCGGGTTCTTAACCGTATCACTAGGCAATGTGCCCGCTATTTGATCGGTGATGGCTTTCAACATAGTATCTATTTTGTTGGTCATCTCACCTTGTTGTCGTTTGAAATCGGCTTCAAACTTGGACAGTCTAGCATTTTAAGATGCCATGAACTCGGAAACCAGTCCTTTTATATTTGATTGATTGTTAAAATTTTGAGGACGGTTGTTGAAGGAACGGTTCGGGATCGAACTGTTGGGTTGGAACCGGTTAGGTGGGTTTGAAAAATTATTTTGAGAATTTTGAGGTTGTCTCCACTTAAGGTTCGGGTGAATTTTCCATGACGTATTATAGGAGTCACCAAGATTGTTTTGCTCGGGCTTAAAGGTATACCACTTACCTCCCGCTTCATCGATACATGAGGATGCGTACTAACCGAAGGCTTGTTCGGGGTTTTCCATGCAATTCTGAGTGTCGTGGGGACCACTGCAGATTTCACATGGGGTAGTGATTTTGTTTACTTGGGTAGGTTGTGTCAGAGCAAGATAAGCTTCCATCAAGCGTTGTACTTGATTTTTAAGCTCGATTAGGCGGCGATCGGATGTACTTGGGACATCCCGAGGCAAAGTGATTGCCTTGACCGGCTTAGCGAAATCCCTTGGGTCGTTCCAACATTAGTTGTTATAGAGGGAGAGGTCCTCTAATATTGCCTAGGATTCTTTGGGGTTGAGGTCACGAAGCTTACCACTGACCGATTGGTCAATGGTTCGTCTTGTTACGAGATTGACATGGTCATAAAAAAAATTAGACTTAGAGCCAAAGGTCTATGCCATGATGAGGGACTTTTTGGAGTAAGTCCTTAAAACGAGTCCATGCTTCGGATAAAGATTCTCCATGATGTTATTGGAACATCAAGATATCATTGCAGAGCTTTGGGGTCCTTCTTGGTGGAAAGAATTGAGCAAGGAATCGGGTAGTAAGATCCTCCCATGTGGAGATGGATCCTGCTGAAAGGCGTTCAAGCCAATTGCTAGCTTGATCGCGTAGGGAAAATTAAAATAAACGCAGGCACGTTCTTTCCCTATTTTTACCATCATGGTCAAGTAAGTCCACAAGTTTAAGGAAACCCTTGAGGTGTTAGTTGAGATCCTCGGACCGAAGTCCGTGGAATGAGCATCCGTTTTGCACCAACCGGATGGTGTCGAATCAAAGAGGTACCACGTTGCTCCCTACGGGGAGCTCGATGGTATTCTTTTAACCCTTGTGGCTTGGTTTGGAGTAATATCCTAGAGTACAGATAGGATTCTCGTCTCCCATGGTGGTTGACAAGAATGGGTTACGAAACAGATAAAACAAAGAAAAGATAGAAGAAAGCTAGTATGCGGGAATTAAATCTTACTTGAAAGGATTCAAGCAAGTAGAACTAAGCTAAACTATGATCAATACCTAACTATTCCCCAGGCGGCGGCGCCAAAAACTTGATGTGCGGTCGTCGTAGGACTTCTACACTAGAAGTTTTATAACTCCCTGGGCAGTGAACCTAATCGTTGTAGTGTAGTATAGGCAAGACTCAGGGTTATTTATCGTTCACTCGAGGAATAGTTTGGGAATGCTTGATCACGGACTAACAAAAATCTAAGGGTTGAGAGAAGATTATTTTTGTATTTTTATATTTTATGGAAAGCAAGTAAATCATATAATTGGAGAGAGGTTTGGTTTTAGTTGTTTAAACTAAATATTAACTACTAGTGATAACAATAAGATAAAAAACTGTGTTTATTTAATCATGTATTACTCCCTAGATTGCTTCTCCTAGTGTTGTTGCCTTGTCACACTTTTGATGATATGTGTAACTATTTCCTAAAGCATGAACGAGTTACACGAACCCGCCGTCTACTTAGTATGCCGCTAGAGCAACCCACATTGTTGGGACTTAAAGACTTCAAGATGATTCTTAGAGTTACTACTGCTCAAGTATAAAATGGAAATTATGCTAAGTAGTTAGTACTGGTAGTATAAAGTTACTACTGTTAGTATAAAGTTACTGCTATTAGTTAAAGTTAAGACTGCTCAGAGTTGAAGATTAAAATATATGCTAAGTAGTTAGTACTGCTAGTAGTAAACTTAAATCTGCTAGTACAAAGTTACTACTGTGAGTATATATTAGTACTGCTAGTACTAATGTTACTAATGCTTATGTTTATTAGTGCTACTGGTACAAAAGTTAATGCTACTGGATTACAACTGCTAGAAGACTTACTACTGTCAGAAGGATAAAGACAGAGTAAAGAGATAAGGATTGTTTGGAGAACAAGAATACTTACGAAGATAAGTATTGATTTATTTTTGTAAAAGATATGTATAATGTATTTGTTTAAAAGATAACGTTTACTTTTAGAAAAGATCATGATATCTTAAGAAAGTATTGTAAGCCTTGTAAGACTCCTTGATGTATAAAAGGAGGTCCTAGGGTATAGAATTTGGAGGTATCAAAATGAATCTTTCTTTGTAGCTTCAAGGTTATAAACCCTAGTACTAGGAAGAGTACTAGTATTATTCATAATAATAATATTGAAGCTTTTTGGTTATATTGTTCATTCATTCTACTACAATCACAGTTTACTATTACTTTCATATTCTTCTAAGTACTAAAGAGTAGATTCCACATACTCTTAGTATTAATAAAGTTTCTAGCATATTTGTCTTGGATCTATTCAATACAACTAACCCCTTTACAAGGTTTGCAAGATCAAGTTGGGATCAACAAGTGGTATCAGAGCCTTATGTTCTGAAACTTTGATATAGAAGTTATGGAATTTGAATTTACACAAAGTAACACTACCTCTAAGCTACCCATACTCAAACTTGGTGAGTATGAGATGTGGGTGATAAGAATCAGGCAATACTTCCAGGTACAAGACTATGCTCTATGTGAGGTCATAGAGAATGGTAACTCATGGGTATTTGTACTACAAATAGCACAAGAGAATGGTACTTCTGTTACAAAGATGTCAGTACCTGTAACTGCTGAAGAAAAGACTAACAAGAAGAATGATGTCAAGGCTAGAAGCTTGCTACTCATGGCTCTTCCCAATGAACATCAACTTACTTTCAGTCAATACAGTGATGCTAAAACAATGTTTGCTGCTATCGAAACATAATTTGGAGGTAATGAAGCCACTAAGAAAACACAGAAGACACTGTTGAAGCAACAATATGAAAATTTTAGTGCATCAAGCATAGAGTCTCTTGACTCTATCTTTAACAAGCTCCAAAAGATTGTTAGTAGGCTTGCAATTTTGGGTGTGGTCATCACCCAAGAAGACTTAAATTTAAAATTTCTGAGAAGCTTGCCTCCTGAGTGGAATACTCATGTTGTAGTCTGGATGAATAAGGCTGATATTGAAACAATAAGCATTGATGATTTGTACAACAACTTCAAAATTGTTGAACAAGATGTAAAGAAATCTGTTGGTGCAAGTAGTGGTGCTCAAAACTTAGCCTTTATGACTGAGCCAAGCACTAGCAGTACTAATGATGTTAATACTACTAGTCCTGCATATGAAGTTAGTATTGTTAACCTTAATATTAACACTACTTGTTCTCAAGTTAGTACTGCTAACTTTAGTGATAATACTATGTATGCTTTCATGGTTGAGAATCCAAATGGTTCTAATCTCCTATAGCAGGACTTAGAACAAATTCATGAAGATGATCTGGAAGCAATGGATTTGAAGTGGCAGCTCTCTTTGCTAAGTATGAAAGCAAAAAGGTACTTTCAGAGAACAAGAAAGAAAATATTCATTAATGCTAATGATACTGCTGGGTATGATAAATCCAAGGTAGAGTGTTTCAACTGTCACAAGATAGGACACTTTGCCAGGGAATGTAGAGCACCAAGGAACAAAGAAGGTCAGTTCATAAATCAAGACAACACTAGGAAGCAAGGAAACAATGAAGACACATCTTCAAAGGCAATGTTGGCTATAAATGGTATAGGTTTTGACTGGAGTGATATGGCACAAGAACAGGTTCAGACAAACATAGCTCTAATGACGTTTTCAGACTCTGAGGTATACAATGATAAAACTTGCTCTAAAACATGTCTGGAAAACTATGAAACTCTTAAGAAATAGTGTGATGATTTGATTGTTAAGCTTAATCAAACTAAATTTACAACAACTACTTATAAAAGAGGTTTAGAAACTGTAGAAGAACAACTTATCACATATAGAAAGAATGAGGTTCTTTTTAGTGAAGAATTTACAGTTCTTAAAAGAGAACTAGCTTGCAAAGAATATGAAATAAATGTGCTTAAAAGTGAGTTTGAAAAAGTTAAGCAAGAAAAAGAGGGCATTGAATTTAAAATTAAGAAATTTTATAATGCCTCAAAGAGCCTAAACAAGTTTTTAGAGAGTCAGATAACTGAAAAAAGTAAAAAAGGGTTTGGGATATAATGTTGTTCCTCCACCCTATCCTTTAATCTATAATCAACCTAAAACGCTTGATTTGTCTTATTCTGGTCTTGATGAATTCAAAGACCATAAATTCAAAAGTTATGGTTCTAAGGATAGTAAGCTAGAGTCTAACATTGTTTGTGATACAAAATCAGATGATTCTAAGGAAAATTTTGATGACTCTTTGGTAAAAGAACATGTATCAGAAGATACAAGTAGCTTTGTTAAGTCTCCACTTAATGTTGATAAAGAGATTGTTTTTCTTGTTGATAAAAAGAAGAGTTCAGCAAATTCAAAAATCATGAAAAACCAGTTAAAGAGTTAGTTAGGTATGCTGAGATGTATAGATCACAATGTCCTAGGGGGAATCAAGGAAATTGGAATAATCTTAAATCCCAACAGCTAGCTATTTTGTGATGTATAATAAAGCATGTTTTGTTTATGGGAGTTTTGATCATATTTAAGCTAATTGTAAAAATCATCAAAGGGAAAGGATGGTATATGGGAATAATTATAACAGGGTAAACTACAACTATACTACCAACAGGACTCACCCAAATGCTCAAAGGAACATGCTTCCAAGAGCAGTTTTAATGAAAACTGGCCTAAAATCTTTTAATACTGCCAGGACAGTTAATACTGCTCATCCCAAATCTACAGTTTATAGTGCTAAACCAATGTCATGTTTTTCAAAATCAGAACAATCAACTGATCAGAGGCCCTTTTATAAGAAAACAACATTAACTAGCAGATATGTTAATCAAAAGCTTAATACTGCCATGAGACACTATCATACTGAAAGGCCCAGAGCAGTTAATACTACTAGGTCATATACAGCACAAGTTAATGTTGTTAGGGCAAAAAGGGTAAATGATGTTAAGACCTCAGCATGTTGGGTTTAGAGACCTACCAAACTTGATAGTGCATCAATCACCTTGAAGAAACATAACTACATTAATGCACGAGGCAGATCCAAGTCAGTAATGGCTTGGGTCCCCAAAGGAAACTAATTTCCTTATTTTTATGTCCAGGGCAAGCCACAACAGGATGACACATGATTTATTAACAGTGGATGCTCAAGGCACATGATTGGGAACATAGCTTATCTCTCAGATTTCAAGGAATTTAATGGAGGTTATGTTACATTTGGGGGAGGAGCACATGGTGGTAGAATTTCTAGTAAAGGAACACTTAAAACTGATAGCTTTGATTTTGAAGATGTATACTTTGTCAATGAGTTAAATTTCAACCTTTTTAGTATCTCACAAATGTGTGACAAAAAGAACTATGTCCTTTTTACTGACACTGAATGTCTTGTCTTATCTCCTAATTTTAAGTTGCCTGATGAAAGTCAGATACTTCTTAAAATTCCTAGAAAGGACAACATGTACAGTTTTTATATGAACAACATTGTTCCTAAAGAGAGTTTAACTTGTTTTATTGCAAAGGCTACATCAGATGAATCAATGCTCTAGCATAGGAGACTTGGTCATATTAATTTTAAGAACATAAATAAGCTTGTTAAGGATAATCTTGTAAGAGGTTTGCCTTCAAAACGTTTTGAAAATGACCAAACCTGTGTTGCTTATCTTAAAGGGAAGCAACACAAAGCTTCTTGTAAGTCTAAAGTTCTGAATCCAATTACTAAGCCTTTGTTTATGCTTCATATGGATTTGTTTGGTTCAACCTTTGTGAGTAGTTTAATGCATAAGAAGTATTGCTTAGTAGTCACTGATGATTATAGCAGGTTTACTTGGGTTTTCTTTTTAACAACTAAGGATGAAACCAATGAGATACTCAAGAACTTTATCAAATAAATAGAAAACCTAGTGGATAAGAATGTGAAAATAATTAAAAGTGATAATGGAACAGAATTTAAGAATAAAGTTATGGATGATTTTTGCTGAGAAAAAGGTATTAAGAGGGAATACAGTGTAGCCAGGACTCCTCAGCAAAATGGTGTGGCTGAGAGGAGAAATAGGACACTAATTGAGGCTGCTAGAACCATGTTAGCTGACTCTAAGTTACCTACTACATTTTGGGCTAAAGCAGTTAGTATTGCTTGCTATGTACATAATAAGGTCTTAGTAGTCAAGCCTCATAACAAGACACCTTATGAACTTTTTAGAGGTTTTAAACCAACTCTAAGCTTTATGAGACCATTTGGATGTCATGTTACCATTCTTAATACTTTAGACAATTTAGGCAAGTTTGATGGCAAAAGTGATGAAGGTTTCTTTGCTGGATATTCCTTGAGTAGTAAAGCTTTTAAGGTATACAACACAAGAACCAGGAGAGTAGAAGAAAATTTACATATTAGGTTTCTAGAGAATATGCCTATGATAGAAGTAAATGGCCCAAAATGGCTGTTTGATATTGATTCTCTAACCCAATCTATGAATTATGTACTAGTGGCTACAGGAACAATCTCAAATGAATCTGCAAGTACACAAGGAGAACTTAATGCAGGTACATCTACTCAGAAAGAAGAAATCAGTCAAGATTGCATTGTGATGCCAATTTGGAAAGATGCTTCATACTTTGATTCACCTTCCAAAGATGTTGGTAATGGTGAACCAAAATCTGTTACTGATGATAAAAGGCAGGTTGAAGATGGTCCACATAATGAGAGTGATAAGTCTGAAGATGATAGCAGTCCTAAAGAAGTTAATGCTGCTGGACAACATGTTAATACTGCCAGTACTGAAGTTAATACTAGTCATTTTAAACTTAATACTGTTGATCCATTAGTGAATACTGCTAGTTTAAATGATCCAGATAGCCTTAAAGACATGTTCAAATTGCGAGATAGTCATATACTTGAGACAACTCATGTTTAGTTCTTCTGTGATGAAGATGAGCCAGAAGTTGATTTGGGGAACATCACTAATTCCTATATAGTTCCAACCACTCCCAATACAAGAATCCATAAAGATAACCCAATTAAAAATATGATTGGTGATGTGAAGTCCACTATTCAAATAAGAAGAATGATAAAATCTACTTCTGAACAAGGGTTTCTCAGTGCTGTATATGAACAGAAAACACATGATACCCTGAATACTTGTTTATATGCTTGTTTCCTCTCACAGATTAAACCCACAAGCATTGCTAAAGCTCTATCTAATTCATCTTAGGTGGAAGCAATACAGGAAGAACTTCTGCAATTCAAGCTCCAACAGGTTTGGAAACTTGTGGATTTGCCTAATAGGAAGAGGGCCATTGGAACAAAATGGGTCTTCAGAAATAAGAAAGATGAAAGAGGGATTGTGATTAGGAATAAAGCAAGGTTGGTTGCACAGGGTCATATACAAGAAGAAGGTATAGACTATGAAGAAGTTTTTGCTCCTATGGCAAGAATTGAGGCAATACGATTGTTTTTAGCCTATGCTTCTTTTATGGGTTTTTTGGTATATCAAATGGATGTGAAGAGTGCATTCTTATATGGAACCATTGAGGAAGAGGTTTATGTTACTCAACCACCCGGATTTAAAGATCCTGACCATCCAGACAAAGTTTACAAGGTGGTCAAGGCACGTTATGGGTTGCATCAAGCTCCAAGAGCATGGTATGAAACCTTGGCTAACTATCTATTGGGCAATGGGTTTAAAAGAGGGAAGATAGATCAGACATTATTTATCAAAAAGCAAAAAGAAGATATTTTGCTTGTACAGGTCTATGTTGATGACATTATCTTTGGCTCTACAAACAAGGAGCTGTGTACTGCATTTGAGAAGCTTATGAAGGATAAGTTTCAGATGAGTTCCATGGGAGAACTTACTTTCTTCTTAGGATTACAGGTAACACAGAAGGAAGATGGAATATTTATCAGTCAGGATAAATATGTAGCTGAGATTTTGAAGAAATTCAACTACACAGATGTGAAGTCTGCTTCTACTCTAATTGATTTGGAAAAGCCTTTAGTCAAATATGGAGATGATGATGATGTTGATGTACATCTCTATAGATCTATGATTGGGTCTTTGATGTATCTCACAACATCTAGGCCAGATATTATGTTTGCAGTATGTGCATGTGCCAGATATCAAGTTACACCAAAGACATCCCATCTCTTAGTAATTAAGAGAATTTTTAGATATCTTAAATGCAAACCAACATTAGGCCTTTGGTATTCTAGGGATTCTCCATTTGAACTAGTTGCTCATACTGATAGTGACTGTTGATCCCAGTTTGAATAAGATCTTTCTAGCCTGTTAAGGGTGGTAACCAATCTGGATAAATCCAAACTAACTACAAGAGAAACAATGACTATGAACAATATAAGTTATGCAGAAACTAACTTTTATTGCTAAGAAGAACAATGAATGAAACAAAACTTTGATTACTATTAATCTGCTAGATTACAGATTACTAACTATGAATATTTATGAGAGACTTGTATGTTTAACTAGCGTCGTATGGTTCCTTTTATACACCAAAGAACCCCTAATGGGCTTACAAAACGCGTTAAGTGGTCATGCATATCTATTCCTAATATATCTCATGCATATCACTTAAGCAGTACTATCTATATATGCTAGCAGTACTAACTTACTACTAACAATACTAACTCTACTACCAGTACTAACATATATACTGGCAGTACTCACTAACTAATACTAACAGTACTAACTCAGGAAAACATAATTCCTAACAATCCTCCCCTAAACATGATGTTCACTTGTTAACCTTTATGTTTCTTCAGTTTGAGCTTCTTGAACACCTGGAGGATGTATCCAAACACACTGCTTACTCTTTAATATTTTCTTTGATGAACTTAAGCTCTTTTGTTACTTTGTAATCTTGAAATTCTTTAGCTTCTAGTCTTTGTCATCATCACAGCAACTCGGCAACACCAACTAAGTTGGCCTTGTAAGTTTTTGGCAAACTACCAGCCATAAATGGATTTGGTGTTTCTTTACCAGTAGCCGTTTGCTCTGGAATATCCAATGCTTAATTGTAACAACATGGTGCATTGATAACCATATAGTTTTGAGTAAACTATCAAATATCAACGGATTTAAGAAGTCTTTACCAGAAGCCGTTTTCTCTGGACTAGCCAACTCTTTATTGTGAAGCATGGTGAGTTGAGAACCATATAGTTTTTGGCAAACTATCAGCCATTAACAGATTTGAGAAGTCTTTACTAGAAACCGTTTGCTCTGGACTAGCCAGTTCTTGATGTTTGTTAGACATGGTGAACTGATGACCATTTTTTGTGTGGTAATGAAACCAACACTTAAAGATCCTTCTTTCCTCCATCATAGCTTCCAGCTTCATCAATTTTCATTTGAATGAATCTAAGCAGATCATAAGCACCATCACTTGCAGACTCAACAATCAACTTCAAAGACATCATCCTCTCAAGTATTTCTTTTGTGAGTGGATATTTCGTCTCTACAAGCATATGAATCTCAGTACCATCTTCCACAGTAAGCTTGTACCAATTCTTCTCTCTCTTAATCTGATCTTCCCTGATCTTTTCTCTTATTCTTAACAGGTTTCTTCCCAACTAAGATACCATTTCCTTTGTCTTTAGGATCAATGGATGGAAGTGGTTTGAGTGTTGTTATAGATCTCACAGGTCTTGAAGAATCTTCAACATCTTTAAATGCCACTCCTTTTTCCTTGGCTTTCTCTTCTTTCATCTTTATCAAAGTTTGAGCCATAGTAATATCTTCCTAATATGGCTATAACAACCCTCAATTTTCATAAATGTAAATATCCATCTATTAAGTTAGATGATGTACAATCTATCAGTTATATATGAACTCACCTTTTTCAGGGAAATTTTTTGCTTTATTACATTACATTACTTTGCCAATAACTCAATATGCAATATAACCTGCATAACTCAAGTTAACGGACTCGGACAACCTACATATGGCAATCCTATCTTCATATATGTCAAGTAAACATCATAACATGTCAAGTCAATATCATAATATCATTATTACAAGGTACATTTATAACACCCTGTGTTTTCAAGTCTTTGACGACGTCAATAAATGTACTATTTATTGTTAGTATTGTACGTGTTTGCTTAAAATTGTAAACGTTAGGTTAAATCGCGTACGCCAAAAATTAGCGTTCAATGTAAACGGGCATCAAACAATTAAATGTTTACATCAAGCAAGGGTTATATAATTATTTTGAGGATAATTATTAACTTTGTTCATTTTATTTTTATCGGATACGTAAAGTGTATACGTTTCGCGATAAATTGCGTTTAGGCACTCCCGGAACCACAAAAACTTTTCTACGCTTCAACAAATACCCATTTTTATACCCAATACATAAAAATTACATAAATATATCATGTATATCTTTGTCTAACCGAAAATCTTGCATCATATACAAAGATATACATGAAAAATGAGATAAACTTGCAACTTGGTCAATTACACACCATACTTCATCATGTCCTAGCCATACCTAGCTTACTTTGACTAATAACCATAACCATGACCATTCTCCAAGACCATACCTTGTCTCCTTGAATACTTTCTTGACTTTTGACCCTTGAAAGTATTATATACATACAAGTAAACTAGCTAAGTCTTACAAGTAAAACACTTAGTAATAAAATCAACAAAAACCTTCCTTTGGTCCCCTATATTGCTACGGCAATAAGCAAGCACTCTACTAAATCCATAGCAATTTTTATACAACCCATACACACTTATACACATCCATTATAAGTTATTCTAAGGTGATCCCAAGCATTGGCTAACCCTTTTTCAAGTATAACTCAAGAAAAAGGAAGTTAGGGTTTTTGGTTAAGAAAGTAAGGGTTTATTGTGCAAGCTTTGGTTTTGTGGCTAAACAAGGGTTTAGCACTAGTTTATCATCATCATCATACCTCATAAGGTTTACTTAAACTCTTTATGTTCTTATAAATTTCATTGTTATGCATATGATTATTCTATTTAGCTTAAATCACCATTTAGGTTTTATTCATGAAAATGAAGTTTATACTTGAAATGATCATTTTACACACTTACATACATGTGGTGTTATTACTTACATCATGTTAGAAAGAATGAGAAAATATTGTATCAAGTTACTTTGGTGTAAAAATGATTATGGGATAATTAGGGTTTTACTAGTTTCATAATATGTTTCAAAATAAAGAAATACCTAAGACATGTTAATATTAATTATGGGTTCATATTAATGTTACATGAACACTAAAATAAAGTTATCTTGGAAGAAATACACTTGTACACACTTGGTTATGCATAAATATGATTATGGACAAAACTAGTGATTATGGATTTTTATAAAGATTATGGTTTATTATGTAAAGTAAAAGACTTGTATTAATTGATCAAAGTGACAATAAAAGGACTAGGGACATAATATACATGTAATATATATGATAAATATAAAATATAAGATTTGTGGTAAAAGTCAAAAGTGGAAAAGTATGTAAATAATGATATATAAAGACTTAACAAAGTCAACCAATCATGCTGTCCAAAATTCGAATTTTAACATACCCATTTTATATTTTTATAAGATAATACAATTCACGACGATTCCGAAAAGGTAAGAAACTTGTTAAACGGATTAATAACGAAAAAGTTACGTTAAAAACGAGTTATACGTTAATAAACGAAGTCGTAAATGAAATTTTATAAAAACATTTTTATAAAAATTTCAAACAGCAAGGGTTAATATTTTTAATAAATAATACACATTTTTAGGATTCCAAAATGATAAGAATCGTAATTTTTCAATTAATAACGAACGAGTTATGAATTTCGCGAGTTTACGACAATTAATACTTTTATAAAACTATTTTTATAAAAGTTACTATTCATGACAGAAAGTTATATTTTTGTAAACCTCATAAAAATATAGAACTTTCAAATACGAGAACGTCCTCGAAAGAATCATTAAAAACGGAGCTATAACGAATAAAATACGACATTTACGGGTTTTACGACGACGAATACGATTTTTATAAAAGTCACCAGGGGGTCAAAATATCGAAAATGTCAAATTATGATAACTCGTCTTAATACGAAAAGATGGACATAAGAAACGCAAGAA